>VXBT01012712.1:236092-336056 GCA_013400235.1 Oriolus oriolus
CCTTCTTCCTTCCCTTCTTTGTCTTCCCTTTCTGGGCCACTTCCCTGATCCATGGACAGTATTAAGAATTAGTGTTGTTTTACAGGAACTAAATAAATACTTTTACTATTTTGAAAACCTCTGAACTATATCAGAGTAGTTAGAAAATGTTTATAGTATGGAAAAGATATCAAATTGATATTTATAACATTTAAATCATTGTGTCAGATTGGTGTGAATGGGATTCTGAAAGCAGACTGTTTGCATTACCCACTTTTGAATTATTTTGTCAGATCCTAGAGTGATGGGACTAAGACTTCCATTGAGCAGTTCTGTGTGTTTGTGGGTTGAGGTTTTGGTTTTGGTTTTTTTTTGAAGACTGAGCAAGTGCCAGGGTAGAAAGTATCTCAGAATAAAGTAGAAAAGTGTTCCAAATGTTGCAAAGTCTCCACTAAAAATATCAGAGTAAATTATTCCAAGTTCTGTAATATTTCTACTTTATTAATATATCATACAAGACCTGCACTGCTTCAAGACAAAAAACTTAAAATTTGTGTTGCATATCAGAAAGAACTTCTTTTCTGCAAAGATTTGTTTAGAGAGAGTTCTAAGTTTTCTCCCAAATTAGCTTTTAGACTGATGTAAATCTTCTTTTCCTCAGTGGTTTTTACATTTCTGTGAACCTGAAAAGAGAGCAATGAACCTATTTTTGAGTTACACATGCACAAAAAAGATGATATATAAGAAGCAATAATGTTGTTGAGTCATAATTGAATATTGGAATTGCAAACTGAAACCTTTTATCACATAATTAGTTCTCCAAGAGGACAACGTATTTTGATGAAATGGGAAAAATAGCTGAGAAGGAAAACGTAGAAATGTAGAAAATATAATATATGCAGCTGGTGTAAAATATATAATTTCTTGGTGACACAAGCATTAGACAAATACAACTACTCAGGTTTTTTTACAGAGGATTCAGGCTTATGTGAACGAATCTGGCCATTTGCCCACAATCCAGTTGGGTTTGGTGTCTGGATGTTTGTATTTATACTAATCCCTGCAGATTCTACTGAATTCTTCAAACCGTAGGAATTAAGTCTAAGCATATCAGACAAATGTGGCCATCCTTCTGTTTGGTCTGGGTTTCTCAGGGTAATATTTTGCATCCTCCACTGGCCAGAAATGTGAGAAATCTGGGTGGAGTATTAAATATGTGTGAAGAGGTTCCTTCTGAACCACCTGGATATTGCTGAGCTTGTTTAATCTGAAAAGGCAGCATTTAAGTGGGAAGGCTTTTTTTGATTACCAAGAACTCTGGCATATTCCATGTGATTCTTCCCTACAAATTTGTTATAACTGTGTTTTTGAGTGTTGATGTAACTGTCTGTCTCCTTGGGTCTTCATAAATAGCAAATTGTAACTATATTGCAGAATTCTCAGAAGATCCCTGAGAGTAGATGTGGTTAGGACACTCATTGGGAAGGTGGCAGACCACAGGCAAAATTTCTTATTTCCTATTTTAGGCATTTAAAATAGGTGTTTCATATGCTAAGGTATGTGGGGGATTGGTGACTAACCATCAATTTATTAGAGTTTTTGATGTGTGTGTGTGCCTCTTGTCTAATAACCTATTGTGGACACACAAAACCTTTGTAATAAAAGCACTGGATTTGACTAAATTATTCGTTACCAGCTGTATGTGGAACACGTGGGTTCAAACCCTGGTTCTGCCACAAATTTCTCATGTAACCTCAGGCAAGAAAATTTATCTGCCTAAAAATTAGGCACCTAATCTCAGCTAGTCATCTAGGCTCCCACTATAGTCAGCGTGAGATAGGCACCTCCAGAAGGCAGCTGTAAGCCCTGGTTTGGCCCCCTATCTTTGAAGAAGATGAATCACCCCCTGCAGGTGCCTGTATCTGCACCTATTGATACTGAGGGAGCCTGGGTGTCTGGCCTAAACAAGTTGCTTAAGTATTAAGTAGCTAAATAAAGGTAAAAAGCATTTCACTGTGGGTATTCCTGTGCCTCATTTGCCTGTGTGCGCTGAGAGGAATTCAACCCTCTTTGTGAGGGATAATAAAACAGACACACATGGGCAAGAGGGTTGTGGGTGGTTTGCAAAACTTTGTTTGTCAACATCACAAGATTTACAGTCTCAGCATTTAGAAACCAACAGGATGATCTGGTCTTCAGATATCAAAGTATATTCCATGTTTGCAGAGGAAGGCACTCTCACTTTCTGTTAGCCCTATGGATAGAGATATAGAGCAGAAAGAAACAGACACGTATTCAATCTAAAATGTTCTTGTTGGCTGTGAATGTGTTTAAAAAAATCCATGATCTACACAGATTTTGTATCTGGACTAGATGTTAAAGGACATTAAATGTGAACACAGCCATTTGTGTTCAACTCCTTTCTGCTAATGAACCAATCCTGAATAATTTAATCATGCTTCTGCAAGAAGGATAGGAATTTAAACAAAAAAGAAGGTCTGTGTTGGCCTGTGAAGCTTTTACTTCATCCTGCAGCTTTGTATTCATTGCTAGCTATCTCAGGAGGATTTGTTCCTCTTCTCTCTGTTAGTCAGCCCTTTCAGAGTCTTGTATTGTCACTTTTAAGGGATTTGTTCTCGGTGGGAAGGGACATGTTTGTAAATGCAAGAGAGACCCTTGTGCTACAGTCTAGTACCATCATCTGAGGCTATCCTATATAAAGGTCAGAAAGACAATGTTGACCACAAGGCCAAAGATGATTGTAGGAAGAGGCACAAACTTTTATTCTCATTGTTGAAATGCATGAGACAGGTAGAGTGTTTTGGATAGGGGAACTGGAATCAAAATGGAACAATGGAAGGAATGTTTTTCTCTTTTAATTTTTCCTTGGGACTGTTGGGTCTCTGTGCTGCTGCAGCTAAATCTCCCTTACAAAGTGCAGAGGACTGGGGAAGTGGGTACTTACATGTGCATTTGAAAATGCATGTAGTATGGACATAAAAAGACATATAAATAGATCAAATTTGAATTAGATATGTTTGAAAATGAGTTTTTTTTAAAAAATATGTGATATCACTTTAATCTGCAGTATGATTTAAGAACAAAGGATATGGAAGCATGGAGAACTTTTATGCATTCGTGCATTTCATTAATCTCTGAAACGGACAGTTAACAAGGGCAGAAGCACAGGCTTACATGCTGAAATATATATTTACTTTCAAAAAGAAGGATGTATCTGACTCACTTATACTTTGAAATCAGGCCTAGGGTGTCTAAAAAAAGCTTGTGGCTTCTCGACTTTTAGGCAGGGAACTTTGATCACATACTTGACAATGAAGATTGTTCTGTGGAGGTAAAGAACAACTTGCTGATTTAAGCATATTCGTTTTTCTCATACTATTGAGTGAAAGCTTATGATCACGAAGAGTGACTTTCTAGGTGTCCTTTTGTCTGTCTCTGTTTCTCTTTTTCATCTGCAGTAAAATAATATATAGAAAAAGAGAAAATAATAAGAAAAGGTAGTATATGGACTGAACTAAAGGAAAACAATTTCTTTATTTCCCTAGAAAACAAGGCTGCTGTTTCAGATGACATTTTTAGTTTTGACAAAATTGTCAAAAGAGATTTAACTCCTCTCTTTCCAGATCATAAGATTTCTGTAAAAGCAAGAGTGTCTAGCAAAGGAATTCCTCTGTCTATTATTAAAGACAGATTGGATTTAGCAAACTCGGTGTTATTTTGAGATAAGAAAATTGCACAGAAATAAACAACTTGACATTTTACTTCCTCTTTACACTCTGCCAGCGATGGAAACCACATGAGTGTAGGCATTCTGGCTTGGAAATATGAAACATGACAAATCTTTGTTTTGCTTTGTTTTCAAACTCTAAGCTGAAGAAATTGCAAGCTTCTCGGTGAATTACTGTAAGGCTTCCCTGAGTAACCTATGATTCTTCAGAACCTTTTTTTTTGTGTTTTTGAAAACTGTTAAGCCAAGCTAGTAATTGTTTATTAGTCCTCAGTGTACAGTTCAAGACAAATAATTGCAAACATTCCCATTCTTATATCATCTTAAAACTCCTGATACTGAAGGGAACTGTTTCCTCTTAGAGGAAAAGGCGTATTTTCTTATTAAATGGGACAGTGAGTGATATGAAGTGTGGCCCCATTACAGTCAGTGGAAGGCTTGCCCTTGAGTTAGTGGGGCACGCTTCCATCCACCTGGCTGTTACATCCCTTTTTGTGCAGTGCCAGTGCACTGTGGTGCTTGTGGGAAGAGCAACGTCAGAGGTACATACATGGACTGTCCCAGTCCCAAAGTATGCCTAGTGTTCCCTTTTGAAGTTTGGTTGTGAAGGATGAGAGAAGGAAATTATGATGGCAAGATTAAAAGAAACCTTTTGTGTTGAGGTGCACGTTTTTTATGAAGTAGCAATTGTTTACTGTCCATTAGCTGTTTTTTGCCGAGCTAAATGAAGCTATTCCATTGGCATGATTTTCTACGAGGGAAAAACATTTTTGGAAACTAATCAGTAAATTAGATATTACTTCATTATGTGATGTTTATCTGGAAAAATAGGTGCAAATTTTATTTCAGGAATGTTCCTAACCTTTCTTCAATTTGTTATTGCTTGGTGTGCTGCTCACATGTGAAGGATTTTGTATGCTTGTGTTACCAAGTACACTTCTTATTTCCAAGAGGAGCTAAATAGTCTCTGAAGAACTAGGAGAGAGAGTTTGAATGAGCTAGACTGAAGACCTGAAAATGCAGTAGATAGGTCAGACCTGGGTTGTACTTCCACTATGGGTGAAACTCAGGGACTCGTACTCACAGGTCATCTCTAAGCTTGAGCTTTGGAATCAATTTTAAGTTGACATAACCCATGTGCTTTACCTAATTCATTACACCAAGCCCTTGTGAATTTCATTTAGTGTTCCCTATTTCTGATATTAGTCCTTTTGTATTTTTTCCACATATGAAAAACTGAGATAAGACAAATTAATTCCCAGCCAGAGGATGGATTAGTTAATATTCAGATTGCATTTTCAAATATTATATATAATACCATAGAAAAATACGGATAAATATAATTTAAGATTCTGAAAACCATCTCCAAGATATGGAGAACTGCCTTACCAGTCCTCTTTAAAAACAGGCCTGTTGATACTCCAGAGACACACTGTACTAACAAGACATATAGGAAAAAGCTCACCTAAAACTACTGTATTTTGTATAAGGTAGAATTTGACTTTATGAATAACTTAAGACAACAATTCTATGGCTAGAAAAATTATTGTCTTGGATGAAGAGGGCAGGATTAATGTTTGTAGAGGCTGTAACCAGCCATAATATTGGTAGAAAGAATGTGGCTTGTGAAATCAGAGAGACATCAATGGAAAAAACTTTCAGGTAATATGCAGGGTCATTTTGAGACATATGAAAATGCAATTATTTAAGCTTTTGTAATTTTAAAATATATTTATTATTTTTACAATCATTATTATCCATATTACAATGAATTTTCACTTTCTGTGCCAGCCAATCATTATTTTATAAAGGGAAGAGGAAAGAACATTCCTCTTATTAAAAACCTGCCTAGAAATGCCAAACAATATGCTTTTCTGATGGACAGTCTACTGTCTAGCACACTTTACGTTTCATTTAGGAAACTTTGAGGAAAATTTTCCTTAAGATCGAATATTTTTCATTGTAACATTTGACCTGAGTTAATTTAAGTATTAAGCTACAATCTTGTTAGAAATTGTAACTTAGCTCTGCAGTCTGTGCTGTAGTCGTGGTCTTGGAGATTGCCCTACTCTTCCTGTGCTTCACTGATGATTTTTTTTGTCTTAATTCAGTCCTATGTCATGAGTGTCACAACTCTCTGAATGCCATAAGGAATATATTGTCTGGCCAGGAAGCCAGGTCTGTAGGAGAAAATAAATATGTTGTATGTTTTCCTCTGACTGCCATGAGATAGTTTTAGTAACAGAGCTGACCAGCAGTGAAGCAATTCTGACCGATCTATTGAAATGCATGAAACATTTGGATAGAAGAAAGCCTTAATTATTGCTTTAAGTTAAAGAGAAATGTTGAAAGGAATGGTACTACTCTTTCAAAATATTTTTCTTGATTTATAGTCTTTGGTTTGTACTTCTTAACTTTAGACAGGTTGTCACTTCCCCCTAAAATTAGAAGAATGATGCAGAAATGGCAGTTTCTTCATGCTGGAAATTCTGTATTCTGCACATTTCTCCTGAGGTAATATATTTAGTCCTCTGCATATTGCTTTACTTAATGCAAACAGTCCTTAGTGGTCCCAGTGACGATTGAAAGCTTTGTTTCTCATTGCTCCAAAGGTACATCTAGAGTCCTAGTGTTTGATATAATTTGTTTGTGGATCATAGTGTGGAACAATGTAACAACCTGGTTTTTGTAATCAGGACATCTCATGCAGGTGTTGTGCTGTGTTAAGCAAACGATGACTGTGTTAGCAAAGCCTGACCTTGGAGCAGGCAGGAGCTGTCGGCTACAATATGAACAGCAGACACAGGACCCAGCTCTATATTCTGATTAAGAAATGAATTTTGACATTTACTGTAACAGGAACAGAGTGTTTCTTCCTGGTTCTGTGTGAAGGGTGGAAAAAGTCTTCTAGTGGTAATGGACCAAGACTCAATGAATTATCTGTAGTAAGAAATCACCGCTGGGGCTAGCTGGTATCTCCTGCATCCTAATCCTGTGCTCGAGAGAGAAAAAAGGAGACAAGCTCACATGCTAATCGTTTATTGTGACTGATGATAAAAATAAGTGGAAAGTAATGGCAATACTGTCCTTTTTTTCTTTCAGATTTGGATTTTATTTATTTTGCTTTAAATTTTTAAATTGGATGATGTTCTGCTGTGTTTCCCTCATTTTCTGTCATCATTTACTAAGATGGGAGAAAAACTCCACTCTTTTAACAACTCTGTGAAGCTGACCAATTTTTATTTGGTAAAAATACATAGTGCAACTTATCATATTATTCTGGAAGCCTGGTTTTTCCCATGCATTCCAATGGTGATCTTCATTTCCTCTGCTCTAATCAACACCATCAGCACAGGAAAAAAAAATCTGCTTCCCATTTGATTTTAAAGTCCCCTACATTTTTATATATCTAAGACACTTTGAAAAAGTTTTTAAGTGCCTGGCCATCAAAAAACCCCATTGGTTCAGTGGATGACCCTTTTCACAGAAATAGTTCCATTACCTTCAGTTTGCTCTGAGAGAGGAATAAGGGTGATGGGGGGGAAGGCTGTTCCTCAAGAAAGAGTGGGATTGGATCCAAGAGTAAAGGTTGCTCATCTGGTGCAGCATGTCAGGATTAAAGCACTCCTGCCTGTTTCAGACAGGTTTTAGAGTATCTTTCCAGTTTTTCCTAAGAAGCAGCCTTCTCAGCACTTATATTCTGGAGACTGAATCTCTGGACCTGGCATCCTGAGTCCTTTTTATCTGGGGAGATGGTTCTCTAAAGCGTCTGACCCCAAGTGCCTGATTAAAGGGTGACTGGCAACTCTCATGAGCTGTGGCTTTTTACAGGCTGAGTACCATATATTAGGGTGATATTCCACTAGAAATAGATGCATAAATAGAGATTACTTATGTGAGTAGCATGAACACGTCCTTCCTTATTTTTTTGTCATGAAGTGCACTTGATCTTATTCAATTGTTTAGTGTACTGTGGTAGAATTGAAATAGAATAGTGTCGTACTGCAGAACCGTAGCGAGTTATCATGGTCACGGTCTCTCCTCTGACTAATAGCAAATTTGCGTTTTACTAACAGGAGAAGCATATGCTAGATTAAAACAAGATTTTCTTTCTTTCTTTCTTTCTTTCTTTCTTTCTTTCTTTCTTTCTTTCTTTCTTTCTTTCTTTTCTTTCTTTCTTTCTCTTTTCTTTCTTCTTTCTCTTTCTTTTTCTTTCTTTCCTTCTTTCTCTTTCATTCTTTCATTCTTTCTTTCGTTCTTTGTTTCTTTTTCTTTTCTTTCTTCTCCTTCCTTCCTTGCTTGCTTCCTTCCTTCCTTCCTTCCTTCCTTTATATATTTTTTTTTAAGTAAGACAGAAATGGCAAAAATTATGCTCTTGAGTTTTCTTGTTAAATATCTCTCCTTTTCAGTGAAGTATGTTTTCTAGATGGATTGCCACCTGCAGAGTATACTATACATCTTCGTTAAATTATTTTCTGTCTCTGCAGAAATAGCAGTTTAGTTTTGTAGTATTTTTTAAACAAAATGACTGAGAATTTAGCACAATTATGTTCAGCACTATAATCTTTTTTTTTCTTCTTTTGTCAAGCCATCCTTTAACAGGGAATAAAAAATGAGACACACTGTAAGCTATTTTGCATAAATGAATAATTATGATTGCCACATATTGCCAATTGTAATTAGAGATAATAATGCTAGGGTTTTGGAGCTTTTACTCATGCATTGCTTTTCCAAGCAAAACAGAACTTTTGTAACATTCATCCAGTTAAGTGAACAAATTGAGTTTTCTCTACACACACACCCACATATACACACATACAGACACATGTATGTGCTTTTCTTTTCCACTGCATTTTTAAAAAATGATAGCTTTAATTAGTTGAAGGTAAATAAGTAAATAAACGACACTATAAATAGTAGGCTCTTAGCAAAATTAGAGGCACATTAAAGATAACACACTTTTGGGACTTGCAGATCAGTTAGCAAGTCGTCTGAGCATTAGAGGGAAATTGGCAGGTGCTTACAGTTAGCAACCAAAAATGCTGTAGGTAGTGTGTGCATGTGCAGATCATTTAAGGGCCCAGTTTCCCTTATTTACATTCCATCACCTCTGGGATTTAAGAGAGGGTTGTTTGGTCTTTCTTTTGTTGGGGGTTTTTTGTTTTGTTTTGTGTGTGTGTGTGTGTGTGCGTGCATGTGTGTGGAGAGGGGCTTGATTCCTGAAAACTGCTGAGTTAAGAAACAGTGTTAGGCACCCCTGTTCACAGAGCAAGTTGCTCACTGCTGCTGTGGTAAAACCTTCATTTTAAGCAGTTCTTGGATACTGTGCATCTGCATTGATATTGAGAACTTGGCGTGGTGCTAGACTAAAAAACAATGCTGTTTAATCAGGTGTGGAGTGCTGGCTTATTACTTTTGCCGGCAGCTTTGTTTTACTTGGACTGCATAGCCTTGTAAGAATTCAAAGCCATTGCAATATTGCTGAAGAAGCTTTCTGAGATGTGTAACTAACCATAATGCTGTATCTCCAGGGTTACTGAATGAATGTGGCAAACAAACTGTACTTTGCAACTGTCTCATTTTCCTAGGAAAAATGGACCAGCTTCGGGAATTGTTGTTCAGCTCCCAGTCTCAGTGGGAGTTTTGTCAGAGCACAGACAGACTAGAGCCTAAACAATGAGCATTAAATTTGGCCCCTTCATCTCAGGATCTCGCAATTTTTTTGGAAATGTTAACAAATTAAGGTTCACATCCCCCACCCTGTAAAATAACCGTGTTCCTCTTTCACAGATGGGTAAAGAGGATCATGAATCAGGGACAACAACAAGAGCTACGGATCAGAAATCTGACAATAGAGTAGGCTGCTTCATTGTCATTGTTCATTACTTTCCATAGCCCTGTTAATCCCCAGTCTCTCATTACGCTTCTCAAGAGTTTTCACAACTGGAGTTGAGGGCGTTTGGACGTGATTTTCCACAAGGATTATTTGATGCATTTTCCTCATTCTGCATATCCCAACTTGACTTTGTCACTTAAACCCTATTTGGAAGGGTGCTGCAGCCATTTCAGGTTACAAATCCTGCTGTTTTGCCTACCACAGAATGATTTCAATGCGAACATAATCTCTGTTCCTTGCCCTGCAGAAGCTTTCATGTGGCGGCACATCTCACAATTAGGCCACACCTAGCTGAAATCTCCCAAAGGAGTGCTCTAGAAACTATTATCCTCTTTAGGGATTGGTAACCTGGCATAGATAAAAATAGGGGGAAAAGGAGACCCAATACTCTCTTAAAATATATTTTTTAATGGAATTTGAATATGATTTGACTATTGCTGCTTTCTTTCTTGGACAAGGGATGTATCAAAATGCTCTCCAAGTAGGTTTTGCTTATCAAATAGGTTAATTTTCTTCTCTTAGAGCAGAATCTATATGATATCTTTGTATCTTAGACAGAATTTTAACAGAGTTTTAGAGGCTTGTGTTACCACCTTCTCACCATTCAAGATCTCTCAGCAAGGTTGCTGTAACAGGAGACACAGTTTTAGAAAAGAGACGTATTGGAGAAATACTTTCTGTATTTAACTTGCTTTAATATAGCATGTTTACTACTTATATGAATTTCTAGTTCTTTCTATTTTCCTCATATCTGCTGTTCTCTATTTCCTGCTTCCTCATCCTCTTCTTCTTCCCTGGGCACACACTTCCTGAAACCTCATTCCCTTCTTTTTCTCTTAGCTGAATATTCTGTATCATTCCTTTCTTTTGCTTACTCCTTTGCAAGCAGATTCACAAATGGTCATCTTCTTTCACTTGATCTCTTCTCTGCAGTGACCTTCTCGAGGTTGTAAGTTTGCTGATTTTCTCAGTGTAACAGCTCAAAGTCGTGTGCTTATTCTCTATTTGAAAAGCTGTCACCTGTTGTCTGGGCTTTTATCATGTGGTGATTCAGCATTTTCTTCTCTCTTTTTTGGTTTCTCTAGACAAATACAGTTCTGTGCAGTTACAGGTAATGATACAAATATGAATTTTCTATCCCTTTAATTAAACCATGGCATCCCTTCTATTTGCATTGCTTGGACAGGTATGTTGGCTTTTAAGGTTTTTTAGTTTATGTTCCACTGCTTTTAAGTTAATTTTCAAACTATTCATATGATCTCTTTTATTCTGCCCTTCATTTATAGGAAAAATTAAACACAAGTATTCAGGGCCACTCCATTTCCTACATTTCAAAGCTTCCTTTAAAATTCTCCTTGCCTTCCTACATTTCTCCAAATGTCATAAACGTAAGTCTATTGTCTACTTCTTATCCTTCTTATCAATATTTTCTCTGTGTTTCATTTTACTCCCTGGATCTCCATTTACTAAGCATTAATAACTTTCTTTATTTTGCAATTGGAAGCTCTTGCAGCTCTAATCATCATATTAATCTTTGTGTGATGCTGATTGCCATGGAGATCTCAGTCTAGGACTGGCCATAAGGATTGTGGAAACACAAATAAAAAGTTAATGCCACTTCAGTCCGTTGTCATGTGTTACGCTTATTGTCTGGAATCAAACACCAGCAAATGCATCTATCCTGCAATCTTATTATAGAGTTTTCTCAGCAACATTTTACTTCTCATGTGTAGCGTGACAAAATCCTGCAAAGTTGTCCATATAAACTCCAGTCTTAACGATTCAAGAAAACACTTTATTTTTTGTTTATTTTTTGTATATTATTGCATGCAAAGATCCCTGGCTAAAGATTTCTATTGAGCCTGAGGACTATATGGTGCAGGTCACAGGGATCACTGGTTCCTTTCACAGGTTTTAGGCCACTCTGTGCGGCCAAGTTCACATATATCCAAGCTGACCATACAAGCTCAGTTAAATTAATTCCCTTCGGTATGTAATCAAGCCCAAGACATGGAAGTACAGGCAAAAAGGAGGAGACTGGGTCTAACAGGGGCTTTGCTAGTGCCAATTATTTTAGGGAATTTTTTAAAAATGAAAACTGAATAAGGAATCACATGAGATTACAATGATGCTGAGAGAAGTGGCAGTTTGATCTTTCAGTTTGCTGGATGAATGGAGGAAAGAGGGTGAAATAATTTCACAGTATCACAGAACATGCTGAGCTGGAATTGTTCTGCTGATACCCACCTCAGAGCTAGGCACTGACCTGATGGATTTGCCTATTCCTATCAATATTATTCCTTGTTACCAGAAGAATCAAGGAAATCACTACCTGTGCTCCTGATCCCTCTGCCAATCATCCCAGGGCCCTGAAGTCTCTTTTGACTGCTCTCAGACTTCTCTTTGTTATTTTGTCACTGCCAGTTTGAACAACATGTAGTGGATAGTAATCAGAGGACCTTACTAGACTGGGGCGTTTTCCGGTAATGTCCCTTATCTCCCCTGGGAGACAGCAGACTTCCCTGTGAGTTGGGTCTGGTCTGCACATCAGGACCTCTGTTCCCCTAAGAAGGGAGTCTCCTATTACAACTCTTCTTCTTTTCCTCTTAACAGAGGAGGTTGTGATGAGGGGTACAGGTAGTGTTGTTTTAGGACACCCCACTATCCCTGTAGGACCTTTGCCCACCTCATCAGTTGTCCAGCCTTCTGATTCCAGAGCCTCATACCTGTTACAGGAGGTACCATTCCTAGTTGGCAGAATCTGAGAAGGATGAAGAACCTTCCTCGTGGCACGTGCCATGACCTCCTTCCAGCCTTCATCTTCATCAGACTAACAGTCCTTTGACTAACTCCCTTGCCAGGTTCTGAATCCATCTGCTTCTCCACAACAATTGAGGTTCCAGACTCCCAAGAGTCTTGAGACTGTAGCATCTCTGAAAGTAACTGGTCAATGTCTTGTTCATTTGTTCGAATACTACATAGCCTGTTCACTTCTTCCTGTAGCTCCTTCACTTGGCGACACAGCTCCTCAACCACAGCACAGCTTCTGCAAAAGAACTGTTTGTCGACCCAATCTTGCTAAGAGGCATCAGGCACTCCCAGCAACCTGTGGCCTGGAGAGCTACACCTCCCATCAGCAGGTCTGTATGTCTGTCTGGAGGCCTCTGATGGCGGTGACCCTCGGAGGTACAGGGGATTGAGCTTTACAGTGTGTCAGCACCGTAACTGAGGAAGCTTAAACTAGTACGCTAACACTGGAGCTAAAAGGATGTCTTTGCTCTTCCTTACCACTTTCCTCACCCAAACAAAAAAGGGCTCATTTTAGTTAAAGGAGATCTTTCAGAAACAAAATTACAAAAAACCCCACCCAAACCAGAAAAACCAGAGGTTAACTTGGTTAGAGCACGGTGCTGATAACCCCAAGGTTGTGGGTTCAATCCCTGTATGGGCCCTTCACTTAAGAGCTGGACTTGATGATCCTTGTGAGTCCCTTCCAACTCCAAATATTCTGTGATGCTGTGAAATGATGAATCACAGAATCACAGGCTGGTTGGTGTTGGAAGGGACCTCTGAAGGTCATCTGGTCCAGCCTCTCTGCCTAAACAAGGTCCTTTAGAACAAGCTGCCCAGGACCATTTCTAGACAGCTGCTGGATGTTTCCAAGGGTGGAGAATCCTCCACCGCTCTGGGCGACCTGTGCCAGTGCTCCATCATCCTCACTTTTTCCTTAGTGAAAAAGTGTTTCTTGATGTTCAGACAAAACCTCCTGTATTTTAGTTTATATTGTTGCCTTTTGTCCTGTCACTGGGCACTACTGGAAAGAACCTGGGCCCTTCTTCTTTAAAAAAGCTCCCTTCAGGTATTTATATACATTAATAAGATCCCCCTGAGTCTTCTGTCCTCTAAACAGGACAGTCCTGTGTGTCTCAGCCTTTCCTTGTGGGAGACATGCTCTAGTCCCTTCATCATCTTAGTGGCCCTTTGCTGAACTATCTTTTGTGGCTCCATATTTCTGTTGTCTTGCAACTGTTGTGAAATACTTAGCCCTTCCCTTTTAAAAAATGCATTTGCAGATGAAAACACCCAACTACTTAATCACAAATATGTGAATAGCTTTTATCAAACCAAATAATTTTCCAAAGGAGAGAATATTAACCTTTTTCTTCAGCTCAAATTACATCAATGGGTTTCTTGTGTGTTTTTTTACGGACTACAGATTTCACAGGTCAGCCTTTCTGTGCTATATTGGTACAATCCCTAGATAACTTCAATAAATTAATACAATCACTTCTGGTTTACAAAAGTGCAACTCTACTGAGATTTTGAAATTGATTACAATATCGTGTAAATAGATTGTGTTTCTCCTTTTCAGGAACTGAATTTAAGCATTCATACTAATTTGTTTTCCTTGGTGTTATTAACGAATTTGAGGCTCTTAGTATTCATAACATTAGCAATTATTCTTAATGATTATAATTGTTCAGGGAATTTTTCAAAGTATGAAAAATGCAAGTAAGCACCCGAGTGAGATAAAAAGCCTTTTGCCTAATAGTGTTAGTGGATCCTTTATTTAAAATATATAATCCATCCTCATTTTCTGGCTGTCTTGATAAACATATGAGTAAGAGATAGTGACTGACTGGGAGCTCATGTTTGCCTTGTCTTTTTAAATTAAATTTAAAAATCTCTCCAAAAATAATGATTTTGTATCCTCCTTTTTCTTATTTTCTGGTTAGCTGTATTTTTTTGCCTGCAACAACAAAGCCATGAAAAAAAGACAGCAATCCCCTTGCTCATGCGATATAATTCCACACTCTGAGTGTGAATACTGGCTGATCAGCAGAATGAGCCATCTGCAAGCTATAAGCTGTGTCTTTGCATGAGTAGATTTAGGATAAAAAAATTTGTCTGACCTGGAAGCCAAACGTTACTTGGCATCTTTACCAGAGATCCCTGCAAGGCCAGCCACCGCTTGTGCTGAATTTGTGTCCTTTCTAAAAAATACGTCCCTCCCTCTTGCCATCATATTTTATAGTACATGTACATAAGCACACACACAGAGCTGCACCACGGGCCACCTCAGAGATGCTGTACTGCAGTTTAATGAATATCAGTCTTCATAGTCAGTCTCTGTTGGGTTGCCATGCTGGTGAATAATGAATATCATACTGCAAGGTTAATCCCCAGTGGCCATTTTCCTGGTTTTAACAGCCTGGGTGTTAGTCTGAAATGCTTGTAAATGTCTACAGTTCATGCATTGTGCTGTGTAGGAACATGCACCTCTAAATCCTCGCCTTACTCAGAGCAGTAACTCCTGCTGAAGTCAAAGGAATTAGTCAAGGATGTAGCACAAGACGGATTTGTTCCCGCAGTCTTCCCCCTCCACCCCGCATCCCGGTTATTATTTCCCAAGCTGCTGAAGTCCCACCTCAAACAGAAGAGTTATGCACTCTGCCAGTTTTTCCTTTTCATGAGTTGCTGTCTCCCTTCTAAGCTTGTTCTGCTGGCTCTGACATCCTGGTCCTCTGAATTACAGCTCGTGTCTTCAACTAATGAAGTCGTTGGCAACATTCCCATTGCCTTCATTCAGAGAATGATCCAGCTGAAACAGTGCTGACTCCTGAGAGCTCCTGAGCCCTTGTGGCATAAACGTGAGCTGCAGAGCCACAGGATTTGTAAAGATTTGTCCCTAGACTATAGAACATCTGGGACAGGTAGAGTCTATCTTTTCAAACTATTTGCAAAGTGCCATTTTCAACTAATGCACTCTAGAAATTATTAAGTGACAGTAACCCTCGTCAAATGACACAACATCTAAAACTCGTGGTAAGAACAAAGAGCACAGATTAGCCATTTGCTTTTATTGCCCTTGTGGAGATGCATGTGGGAAGGAACTAGAACAATACCTTCAAAAATAAATCTTTTTTTCCCTTGTAGTTTGTCTTTTTGGCTTCCTTCTCTATTCATTCTATTGGGAGAACTAGAATCTGATCAAACCTTCCCAGCTGTTCTAGCTAAAAGTTATTGCCTGCATAGGGTATGGTTTTTGATCTCCCGCGCCTGCTTCAAAAAAGACCTTTGAATTGCATTAAAATTTTTCCTCCCATTAAACTTCAATGTCAGCAAAACCAGATTAAAACAAAAACAAATGAAAAAAATTCCTTTCTCCAGCGTTAAAAGGCATAGGGGTTTATTTAACATGAAATACTGCATTGCACGATCCTTCTTCCGCAATTACAGAGCATTAGTGCTGCCTAACTGCTCTTTTAATGTAAATCATAACAAGCTAGAGACATTCTCGGGTCTTGGGACTGAAGGTGGTGACATCCTTGCACTACAAAAAGAAAAAGCAAGTGGCTGGTGATGCTACTAAGATGTGATACTGGCATCACAGATACTGAGAGGGAAATATTTGGTACATAAATGCATGGACATATTGGCTGTGGAGAACAGACCTACAAAAGGAGATTTCAGCATCCCGAAGCAGGAGGTAACAGTGAATCTGTGATGGGGAAAGGGTAGCTCTTTGAAGGCTGTTACTGCTCTGCTGGGCACCTGCTTGTGTGAGCCTGGGAAACACTGGCAGCGTTTGGGAGGGCAAAGTTGGCCTTCTTTATGCTTTTCACCTCCATACATCATAGTGACTTAGAGCACTTCCCTTGAACTGTGTGCACTGTTGGCCATCTATAGAATGGGGCCTTTGTTCTGCCCACAGTGATATTTATGCAACATCCATCTTTGTGCTTCATGACATTTAAATGACAGAGTGCTGGACTGTGGCTCACTGTAATAACGTGGTCTCTGTTCTACCTGCCCTCTAGAGACTGAGGCCATGTTTTGAGAAAACTGGCCAATTATTCTATTTAGGGAGCCGTAGCAGACATGCTGCAACAGAAGCAGCAAGAACTTTACAAAGCATGTGTTGGTACCAGTACAGCTCTAGGTACTTAGTGCTAAGCAAGCTGACAGCCCCATACAAGCACCTTGCTTCCACTCTGTGGATTACCTCGCTCATTTTTTCACTTCCATGAGAAGTTAAGGATGCAGAACAACATTTAATGCCAGCAATAACCACATCCTGCCTTTCAGCAGAGGGAACAGCAGGAAAGTTCTCGAAAACAGAAGCTAGAAATTGGATATCCAAGTAGGTACTTAACTATATGTCTACTGTGCTAATTTCCTAAAGAGCTTAATGCCAGTTCTGGAGTTTGAGGTCAGGCACGACAGCGGGAGAGGCAGCCACGTTAAGGGTCAAGGGCCCCAGGAGGTGGAAACTTCTGCCCATTGCCTGACTCATTTAGGTCACACAGTGCTTACTAAGAGTTGAGAAAGCTCATTAAGATGAGGAATAAAAGGAGAGATGTTGGCTTTAGAGCAAGGAGAGCTGCAGCATGGGAAAATGGCCCCTGCAGCTCATGTTTTGTGAGAGATGGTTTCTTTTTCTTTTCTTCTTCTTTTTTTTCCCCCTGAATTAATAAAGCCAGCCTGAGGGAAAAGCCTGAAAAAGATTTTGGCAGGATGTTAGTCCTTCCTGGGTTAGGGAAACAAGCCAATAGCCTTACAGGCAGCTGACTCTTTAATCACATATTTAGTATCTGGGAGAAAAATATTCTGAGGTAGCTAAGTGACCTCTAGAACCAAAACCTATTTCAAATGTTACTCAGAGATTTAAGAACCAGGGCAACGTATGAAGCCCATCCATCATCTTAGCCCTTCTAAGGGCTCAGAATTTTATTGTTCCCTAAAGTTTGGTTTTTTTTGGTCTGGTTTTTTTTTTTGGTTTTGTTTTTTTGTTTGTTTTGTTTTGTTTTGGGCTTTTTTTGTTTGTTTTTGTTTTGTGGTCCTGTGACACTTTGTAACTGAGACCTTGGATTCTGTATGACATTGTCATGTTTGAAAATATTTACTTTGATTTTCGGTTCCCAAAGTTCCAGCTGGGCTCAGTTGGTTTCATGGGTATTCAGGCCCTTTAACAACCTTTCAAAGCACGGAACCATGGACACAACTATTTGAACACAGACTTCTCTCTCCAAGCATAGGTCAAAGTATGAACATAATGAACGAAAACAAAATGTGTTATTTGTCTGTTCAGTGAACTGTCTTGAAGCACAAATCCAGACTGGGTCCACAGAAAACACCATGTTTCCTTCTCCCTTATGCCACCATTACTGAGAAAATCTTTCTCAGATTGACAGGGACTACTCAGTCATCCATACACCACTAGGAACACTTTGAAGGGCTTCAGGAACATGGGCTATGTGATCACCAGAAAAACAGGAAAAGCTGGGAACCAAATTGTGAGTGTGAATGCATGTAACCAAGTGCTTTAGTTCCTAACTGGATGCCCCTACTACCTGTAATCACTTTGCTTTTACAAAGCATGCTCTCACAAGAAAATGAGAAATTACTGGATGCAGTTATCCAGCTTACCCCAGAAGGATGTTTGAATCCCACAAGAGAAAGTTGGCTGAGACTACACCTAGGAAGTCTGTTCTTGCTCTAGCTCTGGAAGCAGAGGCTGTTTTGAAGTTGTAGGGTGGTGGCTGCAGTTGAATTAATAATTTGATGAAAACATGGCCATATTTTGACTTTTCTCTTTGTTCAGATGCATTTACAATTATTAAAAAGGTAATAGCTTTCATATATGCAGATGGGACTTAAAATGGTGATGCTAATGTAGCCATGTGTGCCACTTCGAAATATGTAAAGGGTCCTGTGGTCAGAAATCAGCTAAATCATAGAAAATGTAAAAGGAAGGCCTTTTTACTCTTATTAAACCTAGAGTTCAGCAGTTTAAGTTCTGACCTAAAGGAGAAATACAATCACTCATTCGTTGCTTTTGGTTCCTAATTTAAAAATTTTCCCAATTACCAGAAAGTACTGGAAATTAAAAATCATGGGGTTTTTTTTAATTAAAAAAACACTGGGAAAAGTGGAAAATTACGTGAAATCTCTTACTAGAAATCTTTTTGGAGAGTTTCCTTTCAGCAAAATTAATAAAGTAATCTGCTAGAGGAATTCTCTGATGAGACAAAAGGAAACTGAAATGACAAAGCATGTAGTAGCACCATAGACATTTGGAGCACATATTTTAAAAAGGGAATTATTTCTGGACTTCTTTTATGCCTTCAAAGCCAGGGATCCATTCAATCACAAGAGCAGAAAACCTAATGCACTGGTACCTGTCTGTTTTTCAGATTTCTTTATTTGGCACTTACATTTGAAACTCTTGGAAAGCATGAAACAGAAAATCGCTTTCCAAAAACCATGGCTTTGGTGACTGGCACCCCTGAGAAAATTAGGCAAGTTCTGACCACAGCTCCAAACTGCTAATGCATGTGTGGCAAAGAAGAGGGGAGGAGGAAGCAGACAGTCAGCTACCGAATCAGACAGAGCACAGAATTCCAGCACAATTAAGCACGAACAGGAGTGGTGGCAGAGAAGAAAGCTGACTGCACCACGTGCGCTGAGATGGGGCAATATCAGGTTATCACATCGCAGTTAAGCCAGAAACAGCTGCTGCCAGCAAAACCAAACCTAGTTTGCTCCTTGGCTGAAAACTTAAATATCAACACCCTTTAATTATGCATAAAAAGATAAACCAAGCTAGCAGCTTTAAAGTACTGTTATTAATTGCACCAAATGTTAGTGAAAGGTTGAATTATTCATAGTTATGGTTCTCAGGAGTTTCTTGATTAAGGGAAATAAGGAGAATTTGTTGTGAGTATCTCGTTCCACATAGCTTTCTCAGTTTGCCAATCCAAGAAACATAGATATTTTTTACGTGTCAGATCTGCAAAAAATGCATATATCTGCTAGTTCCTTAGCAACCTTCTGGGGTATGCCTGCATCTACTTCCATAAACTCTGCATATTGGAAATCATCTCCAGTGGGTTTCCAGGGATCAGTGGATTTTGCCACAATAATAATACCATTCATGTGCAGTTAGAGTAAATAATTTTATTTACTTACAGGATCATTGCTGTGTTTTGGGTTTTATCGAAATGTTTCTCTAGGAAAATAATATGTAAACACACTTCACTGAGAGCCCTCTGTATGAATGAAGAAGGCTGTAAGCTGTACTAGCTGTATACAATTTTGTAATGACTGAAAACAAACACTGCTCCTTCAGAAGCCAAGTTGTTCTTGTCATAGCCCTGGCCCTCTTCTATCTCTGCATTTTAGCTAGAAGTAGTAGCCAAAATCAGCACAAACTTCTAGAAAGGAAGATTTTAAAAGAACAATACATCTTTATAGTTTGTGCAATTTCCTCTTCAAAAAGTTATCCACACAGCACATGTGCCTTAGATTTATCATTGTGGTAAAATTTATGAGTGATCTGAACCTTGTCAAATAACTGCATGCTTTGGTAACTGGCATATGGTAACAGACCAAGGGATGGTTCAAAGGAGTAATTTTTACTCATGTGAGTAGTGGAAACTAGCTGGAGCATGGAGTAAGGGTCCGTTGCCTCAGACAGCGTTTTCTGGATTCAAATTGAGCTCAAAATGTTCACTGCCATCAGAAGTGTGTGGGTCTCATCCAGTAGCTTATGCAATGGATGTCAAAGCCTTCACCAAGTGCAGCTGAAGAGCTTCTGCTTAGCTGCTCCTGCACCTGCATTTTGTCGGTGCTGTTTCGACATGAATGCATGCCGGTATTGCTGTTTAGTGTATCCAACACTCTTCCACAAAGAGGAGCTTCAAGACTGCACCTCCTTACTTCTGGTGAAGTTGATGGAGTTTAGCTTAAGTCCCTGGGGAAGTTTTTACAAGGATAGTAGTGACAGGACAAGGGATAATGGCTTTAAACTGGCAGAGGGTGGGTTTAGACTAGTAAGAAATTCTTTACTGTAAGGGTGGTGAGGCACTGGGACAGGTTGCCCACAGAAGCGGTGGATGCCCCATCCCTGGAAGTGTTCAAGGCCAGGTTGGACGGGGCCCTGGGCAACCTGAGCCCATTCAGGTTATTCTTGCCCAAAGTCCCTTCCAACCCAAATCATTCTATGATTCTATTCTATTTGTGGCATGTGAAAATGCAATCTATTAATGTTAATAAACAGCTGGAAAAATCCTGTCTTTTAAAGTCACTGCAGGATTTTTTGTTTCCTTTACAGAGTCAAATTCACACTATATTTTTTTTTTTTTTTTTAGGATGAGAAGCTCATATTTATGTACAACTTTTTCTTACAAGCAAATGGCAAGTCATAGAGGTTTTAAGTCACATTTGAGTATGTTACGGCCTAGAATGACTGAGCAAAAATCACATAGGTCAGATACATAAACAACTCTTTAAATAAATATAGAGACTATCTGTAGAGATAGATATATATATGAAAATATATAGTAAATATATAGAATGTATATATAATCACATAGATCTGCATATCCATTTAAATAACTTTTACATGGAAATAAATATGACTAATTTTTGATGTGGTGAATGCTCTAGCTGTCCTTTCACACATTTGTGTGATAAGGGTGAAATTTTATTCACACTTTCCTTATCAAAATTAATAACAGCATGTGTTTAACAGAATGTGAATATGATCTTTAAGTAGCTTCTAAGCGTAATAAAAATTACAGTTTACGGTTCATGTGTCAGTTTCTATACAAAAAAAAGAAGGATTTAGTTCAGGGTTGCCTACTTTCTCCACCCACTAGATGATATTTCTGTGGCTACAATCACAAGACATGTGCTTGAGAGAAGAGAAGTCTCTTGATGTGGTTTATAAGGAAGAGATGACAAATTTCCAGCAGAGTTACCATTTCCTCCAATGATGATGCTGGGCTGGGCATGAAGCTGTCCCCAGGCAACCTAATTATTGCAGCTCCTGACAGCTCACTTCAACCAATCCTGTTGATCCTATTCCCCACCTGAGTGGTTGCTTGGTCACCTTTGGTTTAGCAGCTGGTTCAGAGGATGAATCTTCTTAAAATAAATGAAGTCATAAATAACTGCTACAGATAGCTTGGGCAGCAAAGGACAAATAGGAAGCATGTAAGAGTTTTCACGAGATTTGAGACAGTTTTTTTGTGCTCATGGTGGGGGCCAGTGTCCCTTGTGTCATGATTTTCCCCTACGCTGCCACTGAGGGCTTGTCAGCCAGGTAAGAGTGTCTGTGTCAGCTGCTGTGCCAACTGGCCCCATGTTGACTTCTCTGGCATGTCTGTGCTGTGCAACGATGTGGTGCAGAGGTGTTGGGATCAAACTTGCCCTGAGCTGTTACGTCCACACTGTGCATTGCAGCATCGTGCGGAGATATTGGCTTGAGTCCCATCAACAGTGTATTGCAATAGTAATGTTCCACCACCTCCGAGAACTCTTCCCTACATCTTCTGTGGTAGGTTTGGTCATTGTTACTCACACATTTCTCATTTTTGATCATTTCAGCAGATTTTTCCATTTTAGTTGTGACACAATTACACAAACTCAAGCCAACAAAATAGCTACTGAAACAATCGCTATCAAAACCTGAGCTCCACACCAGTACTCAGAAAAGCATAAAAGTTAGTGTTGTTGGCAAACCTCTTTCAATTAAGTTTGTTGTGTGGATTAGAGCTTCTCCTGACTGCATCTTCTCTCATTTTGTATCCTTCTCTCTGTTGCATCCAGACCAGAAAAGAATCTTATTACGAAATTACCCTTTCTAGCAAGTCACTGGAGCTCATTGCCTCCAAGGATCATGTGGTTTCAGGACCACTCAGAAGTGGGTTTCAGCTAACTGGAGACATTGCATGTGCTCTCTGGGAAGTCAACCACAATCTTGTGCTGCTGTGTCAGGGGAACAGATAAAGGATTGATTGACCAGCTTTGCCCTGAATAGGGATAATAATTTTCTTCTTAAACTTCCACCCAGTGCTTTGGCAAGCAGAAAGCCTGTACTAGTGCCAAATGTGTAATTACTTCACTAGCAGCGATGACATGTACGCCTGTTCTGCATGATCCCATTTTGTTGCTTCTTCTGTTGGCTATGAACAACTCAGTTAATAGGAACCTCATCCCTGCATCTGTCTCTCAGCAAGGTGAGCTTTAACCTAAGTTTTGAGCAGGTTTTAAAGAGGAAGAGGAAAAATACATCAAAACAACAAAAAGCAAAAGTACATGAACAGGTACTGACTTGGTAAAAAAAAGAACAGCATGTGCTGTCTCAAGGGCAATAAAGGCCATATTGCTGTACTGGGCTTTGCACACACATGAGAACCATTGCAAGGTGGAGGTTGTCTTTACTGCAAAAAAGCTTCCACAGTGTCTCAGGACATTCTCAAAATATATGGATTGTGCCACATGGTGTAGTACTTACTAATCCACAAGGGTTTGGGTTCTGCCACTCTGTTCTCTATTCTATTCTATTATCTTCTATCCTTCACCAAAGCAACACTTAGTAAATAGCTAAAATAAATAAAACTTAGCAACAAATTATTCTTTCTTGCTGTCTCATAGAGAGATAATCATGAATGCAATATGTAATTTTATTTTAAGCAGCTTTCATCTATTTCTTCTGTGACCTCAATTTATAAATGTGCATAGAATTAATTCATCATCTCCAGACAGGCTTCTCAGATGCAGACTTCTACCTTTTTTGTATGTTTGAGTACAATGTTACTGCAATTAACAGAATTCTTTCATAATCCAGTGCAGCTCACTGCTTTATTCTAATTTTTGACAGGTTTTCTTCACTGCTTGTGCCTGTGTATATACATGTATACAGACACACACATATGCATAATGTATCAAGTCAGCAAAAATATTCAGTCATGCAGAAAAGGGGTCAGTGTCCTGTAGGTGCCATGTGTAAGTTATTTAAAATTCACTCTGTCTTTATCTCCAATATTTTCTCACCTGCTTTATTCAGTACAATACACATTTTTAAATTACCAAGCAGGGAATATATGTCATTTTTCTAAAACTTTTTTCTTCCCTTCTGTGCAGCAGCAGCTGCCTGCCATGTTATGGTTTTTTGTCGCTGGCAGGCTTTTTGGGTATGTGCCAAGGATTTCGTGTGGGGAGCAGGACGATTTGCATCTGAATGGTGAATGGCAAGGCTGGGCGTGGGTACACTCAGCCACACCAGGTGAGGTAGAACAGCCGCTTCCAGCTCACCTGGAGTAATTAATTCAATAAAAAGTTAATTACAACGAAAGGGAAAAACAAACTTCCATACAACAGATGGTAAATTTTTAGTGTGATGAAAACTAAAAGGATTTTCCTTTTAAATACCGGTATGGTGTGCCCTAAATGCTATACAAAATTCTCTTGGTGTATACTCAAGTAATTGCATGTGTTGTTTCTGTATACTGGCTCTGCTGTGCTTTTTGATACATATTTCCTTCTGTTTTAGATATGTGTGAGCTCCTCTTCATAAAATTTTTCAACAGCACATAGTATTCCTGGGAGAGTATACTTGCAGCTTGGTTGTTGGAGGAGTTGCAAGTCTTCCATGCCCATCCGTCACTCCTCTTCTAGAAACTTTTGAACCTGAGAGTCAGGACATCATCCAAATTGCAGAGAGGAGCAGATGCCTTATGAAAACTGAGGCTGAGTCACATAGAAAAGCCTTGTCCACTCCTTTATCTAGAAAGAGCCGTGGCATAAAGTTAGCCCCTTCCCAAAGCGTTTGACTGACCCAGCAGGTGAGAAACTTGCTGGCCAGTCAGGAGGCAAGTGTGTGGCTGGGCAGTTTACACAGGGGACAGTCCACGTGCATCTTCTGCTTAGCTGACAAAATTGATTGAAAATATGGAAGAAAAGAAAGAAAAATATGTTGAAGATGGGAACAAAACCATTCCTTATTAGAGATTGTCACATGTGTTGATGGTAGGGGTCATAAAAGTTAAGTGGGCAGAGCTGGGCTTTTAGTTGAAACAACCTCGAGAAATTGTGTTTAATTAATATCAATGCTTGTAGAATAAACTCTTTCCTGACAAAGAGAAGCAGTGTACAGAACAGAATTTAACTGTGCCAGAATAATGTTTAAAAGATGGAACCCAAGGTTCCTTGCTGTTTTGCAAGCTAGCAACATGTTTATAATGATTACTGTCTCAAAATTTCAGAAATGAGAGATACATATGAATGCACATGAATCATGGAAGAATCCTGATTTTTATAAAATACTGAGCCTCCACATGAGAAACCTGAAGTACTCAGTTCCTTCTGAGGTTGTCCTTCAGTATCAACTGCTACAACTGATCCATGATTAAAAGTATTTAAAAATGAGAATATTGTGCAGGCTTAATCTTTTTCAAAAACTTACCAAGTCATTCCTAGTGCATTTTGCTTTTCTTCCCTTTCACTGGTTCCAGTAGAAGGTTAGGTTCTTTTCAAAAAGCCTGATGGCACCAGACAAAAAACATGTTGAGCAGGCAGAAGAAGAAAACCATTGCTGTTCTCAGTGACGGGTCTGATTCTACGCCAGTTTAATGCTTTCCATGGACCCAACACATACAGAGCATTTATCAAAACTGAAGGTTTCCAGCTTGAAGAACTCTTTCCAAAATACTGCCAGAATTTTCCATCATTTTCAGAACTAGATCCCCAGTGGCAGGCTTAGGAAATCCTGGTCCTACTGCTGTCAGTAGGGAGACTCTGTGTCTTCTATTGCATAAGGGATAAAAGGAAGGGAGGTGATGATTTATTCTACAAGATAGAGATTTCCCCACATACTCCCACCCCATCTGCAGGTAATTAAAAGTTGCTGGTGTAGTTAATCACACTGATAGTGTAGACAGACTTCAACTACAGACCTGGGTGGCACTGCTGGCAGTGTTGATGGCACAGCCCAGGTGTATTTAGCACCCTCCTGGGGATCCTTCTTGCCCCTGCCTTGCTGTGGCTCCAGGCACCTTTGACAGCATGGAGACTCTGCACCAGCGATCAGATGAGATGCTCTGCTGTCTAAGAAATAGCAAACACAGAGATATGCTATAGCAAAAACACATGTTGTGGTTTTGCTGCAAACCTCACGCTAAATGATTTTGACATGAATGTTTTGCTGGTGCATACAGTGGGAAGCCTGGTGATACTCTGCGCCTGCTCTCTCTGACGCAGACCTTCTGCTCTGCACAGAAGATGGCCAACAAGGAAACCTCACACAGTGAGGGCTTGATGTGTGCTCTGCGGCAGTCTTGCTGTTTGCTACTATCCTGCCCTAAATTCATTGAATGTTGTTTGGTTTTTCAACTGGAGCAAATAAATCTGTCAGTATATTAAGCTGAGCTTGTTCTACATGCCGCAGTTAACATTCCTTAAGCCTCTGTGCTTGATATTGTACTTGGAAGCTCACTTCATAATTATAGGTGGGGCTGTTGGGCTTCTTGTTAGTCAGGCTACTCTGGACTTGAACCAAGGTTTTGTAATGAAGGAGACAGTTGTCTGAGGGACCCTTGCTTGGCTGTTTGTCTGATAGACCTGCAAGATGTAGGTGCACATGGCAGGGGGTTGCATGTGAAAGAGATTACATTCATAGTAAAGGCACTTAACCACTGCTCAGATCAGTAAGATTTTTTTCTGCCCTTACCATCAGATTCTCACTGTTGTTTTCAGGGATGATTTCTGATTGTGGTATCTTACTTCTTTTGTCTACCCAAGATGAGAGGTTAGAACAAGGTCAAGATAAATACATCATACTTAGAGATGTAAATGGTAGCACTCTGCATTTGAAAAGACCTATGAAAACCAGTGGCATCTCAGATCAGGTACCCAGCATGTGGTTTCACATAAGATCTCAACCTTTCTGTGTCCCACTTTCTTATTTGTAAACACAGATAATCAATTGTTATCTGAGTAGGATAATACTAAAAAAAAAAAACAACCAACAAACGAAGCACTGATACCCGTAGAGCACAATAATGGTGAAGGCACAGAAAAGATTGTGAAAAAATTATTTTAAGATCTAAATACACTTCCAGCTGCAGAGCTAGAGACCTCACACTGAGTAATAAGGAGAAAGAGTTATTGCAAAGTCACTCATTAAATGTGCACCATCCAGTCTGCTCTGGATAGGGTGAAATTCACTTGATAATAATAGACTTTAATTACTCACATGCTGTTGTAACACACACAGTGTGGCTGAATTAAATATGTAGATAAAATCTGAACTTCCAAACTTTTGAATGGCTGATTTTGCAACCCAAGTAATACTACTCTGGCACAGGGAGATGGAGGGAGATAGGGTTGTCTGTGACAAAGTGTAGATTCTTATAATCGTATGTATGATTTCTAGTCTCTCTTTGTTCCCCCTGAAACAGCCATAAGATTACAAGTGGATGAAACATGGAGTTAAAAGGCCTCTTGGCCATATAAAATACTGTAGAAGGGAATGAGATTCTACCAAGACAGTACATTTTTAATGTAAGAAAACATTTTAGAATCACCCCCAGGAAGTCTTGAACAGTATCATTAGACATTTGATGTGAGACATTATGTTTATTTTCTTATGAAAATCATTTAGGTTACAGCACTACCATGAGGCATTGACCAGAAGCCAGCCTCTACTCAACAGGCCACCATGCAGGTATTTGACAGAGGACAATCCTTGCTCCAAAGGACGGTCAAAGTAAAAGATACATATTCTGAGTTGGTAGAAAAGCACTTGCTCAAATGGCCGACGCAGGCCTGTGCTGTGCAGACAATGAGATGATTAACTCAGGGCATGTACCTATACAGTACAGTGATGTGCAGCCCTGTTGGGCTGTCTTGAGCTCTAGAAAAATCACATCCAGCCAATATCTTCAGCCTCCTTTATCCAGCTCAGCTGTGTCGGCAAAACTGAGCAAAAGGCAACAGAGATGGGAAAGAGAAAGTAGCAGAGGCAGGATGGAGAAGCCTAGTGAGCCAGGCTTGCTGCTTCTGTATCAGCCCATGGGATGTGGGATAGGTTGAAAAAAATGAAGAAAATACAGTTACTACTGGAATGTTGGTCTTCATGTCTTGGACATCCCTCGCATCCTGACTATGTCCTCACTGATGGTGGCAGCTGCAGCAGTCTGAGTTTCCCGGGACTGGGAAGGTAGGCAAAATAGCCAGCTACCGTGCTGGCTGCAGCAGCCCACTGCCTTGGACAGGGACAGAGCTTGCTGTTGCAGCAGGGCCAGGAGGAAGCAGCCCAAGCAGAGAGCTGGTTGTTCATACTTGTGCTGAGTTCCTCAGTACTTGTTCTCTAAATGACCCTGCAGAGCTGTGCCTTGTGCCACAGCTGAGATAACAGCTGCACCTCAGCACCTCTAGCCCAACTCCTTTCACCTGTATAGCTAAAGATCTCTGTAGTAAAACATGCCTTGTGGCCCTCTTCACTCAAAAGGGACAGTTCTTGGTTGAGTTTTCCCTACAGTGTGGATTTTGTAAATTGAAGTTGCCTCCCACAACCCTAACTGAGGTATAGGGTGCTTTGTTTCTGTTTTGTTTTTACTAAGCGGCTTTACTCGGCAATCTTATCAGTGTTCATGAAACTTTAACTGTAATGCATTTGTTTCTGCTTAAATGCTTTTTTACAAAATGCTATTTTGTTTCTGCTGCTGGAAATTATATTTAACAGTATCCAAGCTAAATTTATGCACACACATTTAAAGAAGGAGCCTAGATATAATGCGTTTTTAACCATGTGAAATATATTAGTAATGGTACTTACAGAAAGAAAAGAAAAATTATTTTGGCTTGCATTAGTTCCATCTTTGCAGTATGCAGATAAGTACCATACCTTTGACAGTGTAACTATATTAGGTTTGCCTCAAAGTCAGCGCTCAGCAAGCCTGGTGCACAGCAGCCATAACAGGTGTCTTGTGTAAGGAGTGCTGTGGTAGCAGGACCTCCACACACCCTTCGGTGTATTGTCTCCCACAGCTCATAATGGTCCATATAAAAGTAGGAGAGACAGAGCACGATAAGCATCACCCTGACTGTAACACTTGAGGAGTGGGGTCTTGCTACAATTAGCAGAAAGCACAAGGGAAGAGGGGAATATTAAAACATAGACTTGACCTTGCCCTGTTCCCCTTTCTTTCACAATCATCCGAGGAAAGGAGAAGTGTCCTCATTTGTTCTTTTTTTTTCCCCCTTAACATGTGTTTTCTGTGTTAGAACGGAAGCGGCTAAAGGCAGAAATACATCTAAAGGTGGCTGAAAAGAAGGTTGAAGTAACAAAGACTTCTTACAGTGTCATAACTGTAATGGTAACGAGAAAGGATGTGGTAACATCTCAAACAGAAGACTATTATTAAGTGAAAACCAACTAGCAATCAGATGTGGGGCTGGCAGACTTCTTCACTTAGCTAAAAATAAGCAAGCTGTTGTTTTTAGTTTTTCCAACTGCATTCAAACAGTTTGGTAGCACAGATAGAAAAATGAAGCATTGTTCTGGCAGAACAGATGATGCTTTGCACAACACTTGACTGCTGGTGCTCAGGATGCCTGGCTGCTAGGCTGGTTGTCAGCCTGGGAAGGATCCAGCCATGCAGGGACCTTTCCAGCTGCTCTATCCTTGTATCTCAGCAGCATGTGAAGCCCTTCCTGCACTCAGCTGGTTTTGCTGCTCGGGAGAGACTGCTCGAGAGACTCGGGAGACTGCTGGAGTGCCAGCAGAGGGTTTTGGGGGTTGTGAGTGTAGTTGGGGACTGCTGCCTGCTTCACTGGAGGCCTCAAGCACATTGCCTTAGGCCTGGCCAAAGTCTGAGCTCTCTGTTCATACAGCCTCTAACCTCCAAAGGTGCTTTACATTATCCTGTCTCCAGTTACTGAGAGATCACACTTCATTCATTGACAGAAATGCCTCAGCCTTCTTGGCAAAACCTTCCTACCTAACCCCACTGGGAAGTCAGGAACTACACATTTTGCTGGTGAAAACCCCTCAGGGGCCAGCCCAGTAGTCGTCTGTGAAAGAGGTTCAGGATGTGGTCCTGTGAGCAGGGTCAGCAGCTGAGAGCAGCTCTTCCCCAGCCACTGCCCTGGGAAGTTGTCTTTGGTCCAAGGGTCCTCAAGAATGTTCCTGTGGAATGTCATGTGCTCAGAAGGAGGGAGGCAAATCTCCTTGCTCTCCTGTGCCTACCAGCACTGCCACCAGGCTGCTGGCTTGGACTCCCAGGATTAGAGTGTTTGAGCTTGCATTCCCTCAGGAAGTGGAAGGAAATGGAGCAAGATCTCCTGCATCCTGGATGAGTGTTTTAAGGACTGCTTGAATGCAAAAAGCCACCACGGCAGCAACTGTGTGCCACAAAAAGGAAAACTTGAATCCTGCACTCTTTCTGAGTGAGGTGTGAGCTCTGTGTGCTCAGCAGGAAGAGCCACATGCTGGGAGATGGAAGCCAGAGGAAGAGAGAAGATTTAAATCCCACCTCCAGCACTTTTTGCTGGACAGTCTCTTGAGTGCAGAAATCTCCCCTTCCATGTGCTCTTGTTCTCAGTGCCATTCTGGGGCACCTGAAGTAAAGGAAAAGGTGGAAGAATGGTGTGCACTCTCTAATTGCAAGCATCATACTTAGGTCTGAATGGCACATGGGTTGACACCTGTTAGATAATGAACCTGCCTAAGGAAACTCAACTGGGCACTGCCAGGCACCTCATAGGTAGCCCAGTGACTCATGAGGTCTGGACTTGTTCCTGGGTTTCAGGCTTCTGCACATGAATAGCTTATAGACCACACCTTTGTGCATCTTGGTTCTTTTTTTTTAATCTAAGTTTTTTTTTAAGCTGTTTCAGATCACACTTTATACAGGATGGGTAACTGTGTGTGTCTCTGTCCCAGGGCAGATCTTAGTAAGGTAAGTACAGTGAGGGCTGTGAGGCACATGGGTCATGTGGAAAGAGGAGGCAGAATGCAGAGATACTGCAGACAGAGCCACACATTTCTGGCTTTTTCTCTGAGAAAATACTACCTCCACTTATCATCACACAATATAGTTCACCAAGCAGATACTTTCCCCATGAGAAAATCTAAAGCTATAAAAATAGCTGTCAAAAATATAAGGTCCAGGTTGAGGCAAAACACTTGCCAGTGGCAGACAGGAGCAACTTTGCATGCCTGTGTAGAGTGAGCTGGCATCCAGACCTTACTATGAAATATTTCTTGTATAGGAGAGCATTTTTAAAATCCAATGAGTCCACTTCATCACTGTTTCAAAGAGAAGAAGCTGGATTCCAGCACATTTTATCAATAAAAGATCATATGTAGTCAGCAGTGTGATTTTTTTTTTTTTAATTGCTTTACATCATCTCTGGGGAAAGTATTTACCTCAAGAACTATTTACTATTTTGCCAGATGATGAGTAGTACTTGTACTTCTTTTCATTGTGTCCAAGCCATAACTTTACCTCATTTGCATCTACTGACTAAATGGTTTAATTAATTTTGCGTTGTGCTTACTGACTAGTTTTAATTAGCAGTTAAATCAGTTCAGTTAACGAAAAAATGTAGGTGTTTACATGAATGCAAATCATGATGGGTTCTCAGGGCTTGATTCGAGAAACAGTTCCACACCATTGGTGATGAATTCCTGCAGGCTTTATACAGGAACTTCACACTCCTCCTCCCCCAACAACAAAGACTTGGGCTTTATGATTCATTAACTGGCCCAGGCTTTCTTTTCTTCTTTCCTTCCTTGCTGATGTGGAGAATGAGGAATTGAGGCAGATCAACTGGGGTTTCAATGCATCATTCTTAGGGCATGCACTCAATACTCATGCAAGAAAGGACAAGAGCGTCTTTGGGTTAGTGTGTGCAACTGTGTCTCCCTCCAGTGTCCAATTCCAGCCATTATGACTGCTGGCACTATTTTTAGCCACTTATTTTTCTGTTGGCTGGGAGTTTGCTTGCATCTGGCCAGAGTGGGAGTCATGAAAATTGGATTTTATGACAAGCAACTTCTGTATTCTGCTGTCAGCCAGACCCCGGTAATACAAGCACAGTGCTATGAACATGCTATAACGTGTTATTTCTCTTGTCATTGGTCTTATATATGCTCAAAGGAATTTGTCTTGGAGAAGCCCTCCTTCTGGGGATGTCGGAACAAGTACCAATGGGTACTTTATTGACTTATCTTGAATTAGAGGTGCAGAACAATTCAGGATTGGTATGACTGTACTCTACCCCAAACTCACACGCAATTTGAAAGAAAATCTCCTGATCATTGGTATAAGAGCTATGATTTGCCTGTACTTAAATATCTGTGTTTGTCCCCTCTCTTGTCTATCATCATGCTGAGCTCTTCCCTATAGGGCGTAATAAAATCTGTGCTGCATCAACTTTTAAAGGCAAGATACACAATAGATGAGGATAAATTTGTCCTGAGACTACAGTTACCTTACTCAGCTTTCCCAATAACCTTACCCAAAAGGGAAGATCAGAGACAAGAAGATAATTAGTGAGATCATCAAGAAATGACTTCATAAGCCCAAGCCTTTCATTTGGAGGAAGCTGGCAACCTGCCTCCCTAGAAGAAGGTGTTATTTCACTACTAACTGTAGATCAAAGTCATCAGGGATAATTATCTGAGGAGTTAAGTAGGTAATCAGTTTGGGAAACAAAAAAGAAAACCAAAAAACCCAACCCCTCAGTCCTCGGAGCCTGAAGAAAAATTAACTGGAATGTGTGCTGTCTGTAGTTTTGTTCTAAAATTAAATTTAATTTCATAAGTGTAATTTCATAAGCTATTCATCAGATGTCTTGTTGAGGGACCCTGTGCCAAACTCATGTGACACAACTCTCTTCCTAAGCCTCTAAAGCAGAATAGCTCTTTCTTGTTTTTCCCTGTGCTTTACCTATCCCATGGAAATGGAGATCAGTCCCATCCTCATTCATGGGCACTCTGCCTGCAAATCCCAAAACAATATTAAACTTCTTTTGTTAGCAATTTCAATCTCCAGTGCCACCCATCTGACAATGTTTAGTTTAATGCTTACACTCACCATGAAGAGAAAATGAGGTCATAGAAAGGAAACCCGTTTCTCTGCAATTTTGAGAAAACGTGTCTTTCTCATCCCATAAATTTGATAATATAGTTGTGTTTGGGATGCAGGTGAGTGCTCCACGAGCCAGTGGGCTCCCCTTCTCATATGTACTCCCATGGTAAATTCTTCCTGTAATGCCATCATGTTATGTGTACCCCCACATCAGGCATTTACATTAATCAACAGGTGTCAGGAGGCAGCAATGCCTACCCAGTGCAGAGCCCACTGCCCTCACAGCCCCCGTCACAATGGTCTTGAGATGTCAGGAGTGTTGAGTCATGAAAAAAAACCAAATTCATCTTTTAGACAAAAATTAAAGGCCAGTAGTTAGGGGACCTAATTCTGGTCTTGGTTTCAGTAGCGTGAGAGAAGAAATACCATCCACTGATTCTTGGTATTTTACTGATTTTCTATTTGTTTTTTCTAACTGTTGATTCAGGAGTCATGTGGATATATGAGGGAAGTGTTGTTCCTTTATCTCCACAGAATATAAATGGATGCTTTTTGGAGCTGTTGCTTTTTAAATTTGTGATTTCACACAGATTTGTGAAGAGTCTTGTACCATACAGTTGCATCTCTGATCAGAAATGTATCACCTGGTACTTGGATTCCTTTGGTGTTACAAAGCAAACTTGTTGTCTAGAATAGATCACATGAGGGCACTGCATAGCATCATTTACAACGATGCAGGAAGTTGAAAAGAAAGGCTCAATCAGCTTCCAAAGTTAGCAGAGCTTAATAGGCCAGCCTTTCATTAAGTGAATTCCTAAACGTTGAGCAAATTCTTTCAGACGTAGGCAGCTAATGGTTCAGGATGCATGTGATGCACTTGTCATTACACAGACACTGATAAAAATCCTTGAAGCTACTTTTTTCTCGTAAAGATCACATGAGTAGTAGGGAGGGAAAAAAAAGAGACTTCTTTTCAGTGGTTTCTTTCATGTCACAAGAAGTAGGGTCATGTGTTTTAGTTTAAATGATGCATTCCAATAAAATGATTTTCAAAGGGACAGGACAAATAATGACCATGTTACACATGCTGGCTGGTGCACATCAGATGGAGCTACTTTTCCCATACACAATATACTTGTTATTTTGCAAGCTAGTTGTAATTCATTTAAAGTGTCTTTTTATTTAACTTTATCTAATAAACGATTATAATGACCCAGTGAAGTCTTTATGGCCTCTAAAATTTTGACGAATTATTTTAGTCTCCATTTTCATTTAAAAAAATCAAAAATGCATGTCATTCTCACACACTGTTCCTATTAAATTAAAAAATAAAAAAAATATCTGAAAAACAAGTCTTGTAATCTAGGCCACATTATTTTTTTTGTAAATCTTGATGCCAAAATATGAGCTAGGAAAGACTTGTATCTCACTTATTTTACGGATGACATTTAAAGTCGCTTACATAGTTACTTGCAAATAAGTCCCTATATTGCCTATACTTTCATTCCTGACAGAAAAATATGCTGCTGCATTAAACCAGTGTGCTTTAGACTTGACATTTGCATAGGCTGAAAAAGTTTTCTTCTTTTACAGTCTCTTAAAATGAGGTTGCCTAGTCACTAGAGATTTTCATTAGTGTCCTGACACTTTGTCTCTCAAGTTAGTGCATTTATCACCTTCCCTGTCTCTTGAAAGGTGATATGACATCTTTGCCCCTCACCAGTGTAACAAAATGACAAACGAAGAATTCAACTGGCCTTTGTATACAAGGGAATCTGGGAGGAGGAGGAGGGAAGAAGGATGCAAAAATAACCACCCCAAAACAACAGCAACAAAAAAGAGTTTGGCATTCTGCTGCTTAATTACCAGACAGAGCAGAGAAGCTTAATAGCCCAACAATGGGTGGAAGGAGATTCACAGCATCACAGGAAACAGTATGCAATTAGTCAGGGTCAGGATGCCCAAGATCAGATTTGCTTAAGGCTAAAGAGAGACAGGGCAAGGCTACGGCAGTGGCAGTGTCACAGTCTGCAGCCCGGTTGTCTCCCTGAGGCAGGATGCCTTTTGCTTCAGTTTCTAATTAAACAACCAGGCAACCAAGCGTGTCCACTCCTGGCTTACTTGTGTATAGCTTGTTTTGCATTCAAAGACCTGGAGTGCTTGTGAGGGTATTTACTAAAGCAGAGGGTTAAACTACAAATATAATTATTAGAAGTGGTGAATACAACAAATGTTTGTTGATACAATGAGACATCCTGAGTTGATCTCCTAAAAAATAAAAAAAACCAACCCAACATTTTAGTTTCACTTTAGAATTAAGTTCCTCAGAGGCATGTTAATGCAGACTTTCCCCTCTGGTGCGATATAAACCCAAGTGTCTCTGACTGTGGTTAGTAAGAGGAGCCTGGGGAGTGAGTGTGTCAGCAGGGCAAAGAGAGTGATGCTGCTTCTGGTGAGGCCTTCCATGCCTGAAAAGCTGCCCTTCCTGAGCTGGGTGTTGTATTTCTGTCTTTGTGTTTGAGATGTTCCAATGGACCTTTCCTTCACTGTGGATACTGAAAAGCTGCTAGGCAGAGAAATTTTCCATCTCCTTGCACTGATTTTGTGGGAATTTTCCCCTGCTATGCAAGCTATATAAACAGTAAGACAGGGTTTTGTAAACAATTCTCACATCTGCTGTTTTTCACTTATATTTTTGGTACAGTAACATAGTATTTTTAAATGGGCATCTGGTGCTTCAGCCTATCACCTCAGGACAGGTGTGGACACTGTCCAATGGTCTTTTGGAACTAGGATTTATAAATGATATTGTAAAATTAATAAATAATTCATTCTCTCACTGGACTCGCATGCTGCTACATCTCTGAATTCCTGCTAAGCCTGCCACACTTCATGAGTGTGTCTAAGGATGTTTTGAACTCATTTATACGTTTGACATTCTAAGCATCCCACTGATAAAACTTTGTCTTTTGAGAACAAGCACTTTCATTTGTTCTAAACGTCATGCCTGGTGCTACCAGTTGTGGTCCCTAGGTTATGGAAAATAATATGCACATACATATGCACACATAACTTAAAAGGAAAATAATCTATGTTAATTTTCTTCATGACATCATGATTTTATGATCTTTAACATTTTAGGTGTCTCTTTCACATGTACCAGATTATTCAGTCTCTACTCATAAGGAAGCAATTTCATACTTCAAATCATCTGTACTTCTCTTGTCCCTACTGCTCCAACTCTCCCGCATACTTCCTGAGATGTTGGTTATCCAGAAGCAGATGCAGTATCGGACACAGCACAGTTATATGCAGTGGCATATGTTTTTCCCATATGTGTTATTTTGGACTTATCACCAAAGTATTCCATCTGCCATTTTTTTTACCCAGGCACCCACTGCCATGATATCCTTCTGCAGCTGTTCACAGTCAGTTTGATGACCACAGATCACTTTGTATCAACCCCAATCTCAGTCACGTCATTGTTGACCCTGTCTTCCAAATCATCCATGAGTAGGTTGAACAACAGATGTTGCAGAATAGGTTCAGTGGAATCCCAATGTGTTCCACTCCTGCTTGCCCCACATACTGAAATCCAATACATTTTTTCTATCAATAAAGAAAAATCAAATAATTCACTTTAGAATACGTGAATTCCTCGTCACTGCTCTAATGGTCTAATTTTCAAGTTGCTAGCCTTTGAACAATTCTGCTATTGAGATATTGAACAACACTTCTGGTGGCCAGTTTCTTCCATGCCAAAACCCAGTGTGCTATTTTGTTCTCACAGAAAAAAATCAGAATCAGAAGAACTCTGGGCTTCAGACAAGAGTCCACCTACATGTGGACAAACTCCACCTACCTGTGACAACATGTAAAACTTAATGAAAATTAGTTGATTTGGAGCAGGAGGTGATGAAAGTGTTGGGAAAAAACCTAATTGAAAGACCTTACCATTTTACATTAAAGGAAATAAGAGCATTTGGGAGTATCCTATGACTTCAGAAGAAAAATACTATATCATCTGGATATTTCCTGGAGACCAGTTTGGGGCACAGTTACTCAAGTGTATTGCCCTTCCATTAGATCTATGGATCTCAAATAAGTGGAAAAGCAAACCTGGATTTCCTGAATACAAGCAGAGGAGACAAAGTCTCTTCAGGCCATAGCCACTTCCGTGTCTCAGCCTTTGGGCTGGTTTGTGCTTCTGCTCACCCCTGATACATTGCTCTGGTGTTTAATATGTATTTGGTTATCTGGTAATATTTCCCTCTGTACAAGAACAGTGATCATCCTCCTAATGGGCAGAATAATAATTTAAACATATTTCTATTTGTACTAAAAGACCACAGTCTCAAAGTATAATCCAAAAGATGGTTATGTGACAGATTAGCCCCGACAGGATTTAGGAAAATGTCATGTATCAGACATACAGGCCAACAGTATGTAACGGGACTGCTGCCTCTGGCAGCTTAGTTCTAGCAGATTTCAAATCACATGTATTTCAGGAAGATAAGAGGCTTGCACAAATTATTTATAGCTTTTGAGGGCTCCTCTAGACCAGTATGAAAGCCACAGTTACTTGTATTCCTTATTTGAGGAAGTTTTTGTGCCAGCAATCCTAAAATTGGCTGTGTTACCCTTTTAGTCTTTGGAGATTGCCAGGCAGATGTAACAGAACTGTTTCCAATGTCAAGTTTTCACGGATTTAACATCTAAGGCAACAACGTGTCTTTGCTCTTCTCCTCCCCCCACCCCCTGCCCCTTTTCCTATTAACACACTGTTTTGTGACCACATTTAACCAACCAGCTCATTTGTACTCCTCATGTTTATTATTCTTGCTTTCATATCATATTGGCAGAAAATACGGTTCTTGGGATACCTTGGAGTTTTGATTGCCCTCCCTCCAAGGTATTGCTAAGAAAAACAAATATGTGAGAAAAAGCTTCCCCATTTAAAACTGATGCTTCATGCCGATGTTTCTTCTAATTTTCTTTGCTTTGTTTCTTGGTGCCAAACACACACTAGACACCTGAAAAAAGGGAGAGGTGAAGAAATCCCATTCTACTTCACCTCCTAAAGACAATGGTACAACTCAACAGCTCCTTGCCCTGCCAACATTATGAATGCTTCCAAAACCCTGCCAGGAGAGTGCTAACTTATGTTTCTTTTCTTTGTCTTTTTTTTTTTCTTTAAATTTTACTGCAGCTTTTAGACAAGCTTGAGGTTGCAGAACTGTTTGCAAGCTCTTTGGTCTTGGCCTGTGAGCAACCTCCTTGCCCAAACTTGCCAGTGAGCTGAATGGCTTAACTCAGCTCTCAAAGAAAAAGATACTAGCATTTGTTGGAGCCCATAGCACGATTATTTGTTGGAAAAACCTTTAGCCTGGATTCCTTCCATTTTGTGGCTTTCTGATCTGTTGTAGATAGGCTTGATCTCGTCCTTGTAGGAAACAGAGGCCCAACCCTTCTGCTGTGCTTGCTGGCATGTGTTGCTTCAGTTAGTGAAAGCAATATCTGCAATTTGCTCAGAACACAGGATCCACCAGCTAAAGCTACTGGTTGACCATGGTCATTATCACATTTCTGACAGTAACTGATAGCAGATGCTTCAGAAACAGAGAATGCAAACAAGATAATGTATCTGGCCTAACAGGAAGTAGCACCCAACAGGAAGGAAAATGATTTTCTAGCTTTTCTTTTAATCAATGTGTGCCTTGAAACAGAGAATGCATTTGTCTTGTGCTTAGGAATAGTTAACATCTATGGTTTTCATGGAGGAGTTTGATATATTTTCTTGGAAGATAAAAATTTTCAGATAATCAGAAAGAGAAACAATTTGGATACGGAGCACAGTACATGGAGAGTTCTTTAAAAATACTGATAATTATTCAATGGGGAAAAAATATATTTTGAATTTTAAAAATACATTTGTTTTTTAATGGGAAAAATTTCAAAGATGCTTTTCATTTTGTCACTGTAGTTTGTGGTCAGGAGTTGAGTTTCATCATATGTAGCCACGTGCTGTTTCGCGGACACATCCATAAGTACCAGGCAAGCATGTGACTGCTTCTACTGACCTGCATGCCAGTGCATGAATGGCTGCTCTGTTTGCCATGAGTCTTCAGATCAGGCTCAGATGCATTGCCTAATTGACTGTCTGCTTGTGCCCTTCTCTTTGGGCCTGCTGTACTTGTTCTCTCTCCCCCCCACCAGTCCATACCCTTTTCTCAGACCTTTGTTTAGGAGGGAATGAATACGAAGCTGCTCTTTGTCTCATTAACCAAACTGTCTGAGCTTCTTGGCTAGCTTCTTGTTATATGACAGTTTTGATTAGACCATAGGCATTTGGGGACTATAAATACGCTAAGTCCTCTGTGGGGCAAATGGGCAACATTTTTGGGTGACGTTTAATTGGTGGGTCCAAGGAACTGGGACTGGCATTTTGCTTAATTGAACTGACTTTGAAAATGCTCGAGACTTGTTCTAGTCACAGAATAGTTTTCACATGCTCAGAAGTACAGGCTTCAGCATCTTCATCACTCATTTTTCTCAGTCTCAGTAGGGCAGGACCACTTGGAAGGGTGCAGGATATAATTAATTCTTCATGTTCAGACCTCTTTTGCTGAATCTGCTTCTTTGGTATTTTTCTTAAGGTGTTACAGCCTGTCTGGCTGCTACAGTTTGTCCACCTTGTCCTTTACACAGGCCTGTAAAGAGCGGGCATGTGGTAACAAATTTCAGCCCTGTTATAGACCTGGGTTTGATTTGAGGGAATGACCTGGGGCAGAGAGGTTCTTCAGCTTTTTGTTGTGCATAAAGTCATGATTTCAGTGGCCAAAAATGTCTTTAGGGGTGGACAAATAATAGAGAATGTGAAAACATTTTTTGAGACATTTTTTATTTAACTCTTTACTTAAATACCCTTTTACTCATGGTTTTATGCATAAATACAAGTTTCTATAGAAGGGTTATACATTTCATTTGGTCAATATTTCCTAAAATATTGCACTTGATTATGCTGTTCTAAATAGAAAATATATAAAAACTATACATATATGTATAAATATATATGATGTTACTCGTGTTCTTAGGCTTCATAGCTACAAAAGTGTTGCTACCCATATGTAATGTAACACCAGGATACTTCTTCTGATAAATCAAAGGCAGTAGCCCCATATAACTGAAGTAATAGAGCTGCTCTGTTGGTAAAAAGCAGACCTCAGCAGATGTTCAGGCAGATTTGCTCTGTGTAGGCATCTCCATTTACCCAACAAGTGTAGTCACCTGCTATGCCAACATCCTTAAGAGTCTCTCTACCTGAGAGAGCAAAGGAGGTGATCCTTCCTGAGAAGAAAGGCACTAAACCTAAAGTTATTTTGTAGTTCAGGTTGTTTGTAGGCAGAATTGAGAAACTCATAATGGATAATACAGCAAATTTCGGCATTTTTTTCTTAAACAAGTTATGTATCTGAAATTGCTGTCAGTACTCTGCCAGCTCTGTGTAGAGGGGATGCTGTATCAACAGAAAGAACACAGGAAACCATTACAATAAGACTCAGCAGGCAGAAACATGTTTTAGTGAGTCCAATTCACGCACACAGTCAAGGTGCCTCACTTCTCTAAAAAATACCAAGCCAATAACTCAGACAACAACAATAAAAAACTACTTTAAAAATAAAAGGAAAACAGAGGAAGCTATATCAGGCAGAGAGTTAGGGGTTTTTTATTTCCCTTTTCCTCAAGAACTTATAAATAAGGAAACTCTTCCAGGATACAAAAATTTGAAGCAGACCTGATTGTCCTCTTACCCTTTTCACACTGTATGTGCATCCTTTTGGAGGGAAGACTGCATCTTCTTTGCCACTACAGTATTGTACAATGAAAACAATTAGAGATCAAGGCTTACTCATGTTTAATCCCTGGATCTTATGAAGTTTGTGACAAAGCTTACACCAATGCTGAACGTCTCAAGATTTTGCTCTGTTTTTACTCAATCATTATTGAAAATCAAGATTTGCCAGAGGATAGACTTAGCATGAATCAGATGTTTTTCCTGGGCTAGGAAGGTTGCTACCCCAAGTGTGTAGTTTTCTGTAGCTCTCCTCTGACTATTTTGCACATATGGATGAAATATAACTTAGAATACACACATCTGTGCATTTCTTACTTACCTATGAACCCTGTGGGTCAAGCGTTAAGCACCATACAAACTATAGCTATAAATAGAATGGAAACTGTCCTTAAGAGAAATGCTGGTTTTTTCTCCCTTATTCCCAGCTGAGTGATTCTAGGATTTGTGGTTTGGTTTTTGTTGTTGTTTGTTTTGGTTTTTTTTTTTTCCTCTGAATAGCAGATGGCTTCCTTGATTGCAGTGGAAGGGAACAGCCATTTCGCTCCTTCGACCTTGTTCTGTGCTGTGTTCCACTTGGTGTGCTCACGCTGAGTTCACTGAAATGGTATGGACATTTCAGCACCCAGCCTCCACTTAGAGGGAGACTTCTCCATGGATCAGCTCCAACACAACATGATGTTGGTAGGACAGAGAGTTCGGATCATAAGCACACATCTGTTTCCCTGTGATATCCCCTACCCCCATCCCTCAGCTTGCTCTGTTCATAAAAGCAGGGTTTATGAATTTGCCTTTAAAAATATGGTCTACTTTTCCAATGCACCAGTTCTACTTTCTGATTCATATAGAAAATAAGCTGTGACAGTGCAATATGTACTCAAGGTTATTCTTACTGGTAGTAAAAAGCAGATTATCTCTGAAAACATATGGAGTCCTGCACATACGCACATCTTCTGCCAAACTAGAGGAAGCAAGTGGAAACAAATGCAAGGACACTTCAGGAAAAGAGTAGATACAAGTTGTTTCTAAACCATGAACAGCAAAAAAGAATATTGTTAGTCTAAAACAGAAAAGAAGGAAGGAAAGACAAGACAAAACATATCTTAGCACAAGGTATGTCATCTTATAGGTGGTATCCTGTCTCAATTACAGCTCCATCATATGCTGAGAGATTCCAGAATGTGTGACATGGAGGAGCCCATGTCACACTCAGTAACAAGATGATGAATGAGGAAAATGGGAAAAGATTTAAGGGGCTAAACTTAGTTCAGGGAATACATGCACAAGTTAAAACTCCAGTCTAGCCAACAGAGTAAGGTAGGTGACCAACCACAGAATCACAGATTTTTTTTTTTACCATCTAATATAACTCTGGTTTCACTGATGCCAAGGTGGGGAAAAATGCCTTTTGCAGAATGGCATTGCACAGACACCCCATGGCTCTTTCTAGATTTTTTCTGGGATTAATGTCATTTGGGTCCTTTTTGGTTTATAGATAGAATATGAGATGACAAACCATCTCAGGGCAGTGGAGAAGGGCTGTCAGTTATACTGAAAATTCAGTGGTTTTGAGAATCACAAAAGAGAAGATAAAACCAGTGGTGCTAAGAGTCTGGGGGAACCCCCACAAAAAGAAGGAGCAATTTGGTGAGTCATCGCTTTCCTTTCAGCAAAAATATTAGAGAACTCTCTTTAGGAGTACTCTGCAGAAGGCACACAATCATCCTGCAGCTGGGTTGCTAAACAGAAAAACCAACATGCTGAGTGCAAGAGGTACTGCATGCAGTGAGAGTCTGCGAGTCTCTCCTGATTCTTTTAACACCTTTAGAACTTGCAGATGAGTATGACACCAGCAGTGCTTTTATTTCCTTTGTTATCCTTACTGCTCTAAGTGAGAACTAGCAAGTTGGAGTGGACTCAGAGTTATTTGCAAAGCTGAGCCAGAGTTTATCTATTGGCTGCAGGACAGGTCATTTCTGTCACTGCAACAGATGGGAACCAGGATACCAGTACTGGTACCTGGTATCCCTACAGATTTTTCAGGTGACTCTAGCATAAAGCCAATCGGTGTGTTCTCGCCAACAGACTCTGAGTCAAGGTAGGTCCTTTGGTATCTGAACACTCTCTGCAAGAGTAGACAAGTTTCCAGGAAAGACAGGGTGAGTGCTGGGGCTTTAACTTTCATGTCTGTGGAGGTTTTGTAACAGAACTTGAGGCAACCCTTGCTAAACTCTCAAGACAGTGGCCCCAAGGCCAAGCTGCCCTACTGAGCCTTTACTTGAAACAAGGCCAATGTTACTCTTCTATCCACTGCGACATGAGGACATGTCCATTAAAGTGTGTGTGGTGTTCTACTTCTGAGACATGGGGAACAACAGAGAAGTTAATAAATAAACACAATTAAACAAATCAGGTCTCTCATGAACGCATTGTCTTCTCTCTTTGCTCAAATTCTTTACATTCCAAAATCATATTGGAAAATGTGAGGCAAATGCACAATAAATGCTGTGAGCTGCTCTTTGGACCATGCTGTTTCCATTTCTATGGCTATTTGAAAAGTGCATGAATGCAAAGCACTTTTAAACACTCTAAAATTAATATAGAAGAAACAATAGAAGCAGATTTATTATTGTTTTATTCAATGTCAGTGCTGCTGAGTTTTGCCTGACCAGATGTTACAGAGTTTCAAATCTGTTCGACCATAGCTGTTAACAAAACATCCTTCTCTCACCAAAATTAAAAAAAATTACACATTTATTTTAGAAGGTCTCTTTGAGTTTTTTAATATAAATGAAACAAAGATGCAATTTATCCCTTACTCGTTCTAGTACTCATTGTGATTTCTTAGAGTACTGACCACAAGGCTTTGTATGTGTACTGTTTGCACACTATTTGCACAATTATTTCACAATTCTGAATGTGCGGTTTTAACTTAGTGATACTGGTCCTGCAATCTCAGGGTTTGTTTTTTTCTTGTTTTTTCTTTTTTTTTTTTTTTTAAATGACACATGTTCAAGATAAGAAACTATTTCTCAGATAGGGGCTGGAAAAGCTTAAGCCTTTCCTCTCTGTGTGGTAGTTTCCCTTCTCTTTCTTTTCCCGGACACAACTGACAAGCAGGCATTGTCCCTCCAGTGAGCTCTGCAGTATTACTTTGACCCTAACCCATCAATCTGCCTCAATTGGATAATGATCTGTAATCACTTTCTTTCAGGGGAGTCTATAAATTTGCCAAGGCCCCATTCTTTTCTGAAGGCCTCCTTATGTTCACTCCCGTTTGTGCAAATGCTCTCTCTTTTACAGCACTAAATAGCCATGCACATGGCCCTTTCTGTTCAGAGGCACCAGGCTGCTCACTGTTGATTTTCCATGGATCTGCTTTCTAAAAGGAGGCAAAGCTCTGCATGCCAGGACTCGGCAGGGTGCAGGACGAAGCCACACCACTTCAAGAGCAGCCGCTTTTCTCATTAAGACTGACCCATCATTAGGCTGCTTTGTGCTGGCCCTTGTAATCGATGAGAGGATTGTGTAGTGTGAAAAAGCTAATAAAGATGAGCATGAGGTGGTAGAGAAGAGGGTGGGGGGAGTAAAGACACTAACCCCTGTTAACAGAGAAGCCCTCCTTCCCCAAAGCTTAGCCACATGAGTGAGGGGCAAAGCTCAGGATAGCTGGCAGGGTGCAGACTCCTCTCAGTCATTTCTTTGATTGTCTTGCACTTAATTCCCTGAGTATCCTTGTTCTGTTCTCTTTATTGGACCTAAGATTTAGAGCAAGCATGAAAGAAAGCCCATACTCTGCTTCCTCAGCCTCCTTCCTTCTTCTGATTAAAGAAGATCAAAGGCTGAAGAACATCTAACTGAACTTGAGTGCAACACAAGAGAAAGCCCACATATGCGCATGGAGCACTGGAGGGTTTTTTCCCGTATCGTCATGACACTTTCTGAGGTTCTGTGAACATCATGGGAAAGGTCAGAGAAGACGAAAGATACTAAAGTTGCTAATGTGTCCTGGGAAGCACCAAGTGTATTCTCGCTCTGTGACATGTTGGATACACTCTGCAGAGAAGAGAGGGAAAAAGAAAATAAGTAATCTCCAAAAAATATGCAGTGTGGAGGGAGCATTGGTCATGGGAGATGGAAAAGATGATATTTCTCTACCCGTACTGCAAAGATAGCAACACATCTCTAGAAGTGCTGTGCATATGGACATCACACCAGAAGTAAGCAGCGGGAATCTGCAGCTATGACAATGTGCCTTAGTGAAATGAAAGGATCATCTTGTTTGGGGGAGGAGGAACGCTGCCTGTAACATTGTGTACACTGGTGAGAAAACATATGTAGAGTGAGGTTGCAAAAGCATGGTGTCAGATGTTGTACAAATGTGGGAGAGCTCAGGGAGGGACGGTTTCTCCCTTACAAACAGGTGGCCTGCAGAGCCCAGACCACTCTTCAGAGCAATGCTGTCTGTGCCTTCACACATACTCTGTTTTGCTTGGTGTGCCTCATGGACAGGAAACAGAGTCCGCACCTCATCTTCTCTCCCCTCTGTGCCTCCTTCCCCACTCCTCCCAAGGGCAAAGAAGTAGAGAAAGGGCAAAGTATGTTACTCATCCCCACAGCTTGACAGTGCACTTGTGACCGGCTTTTGTGTGAGAAATGGAACATGGAGATGTCCGCCTGCACTCTCCCTCATACCTGTTGCTCAAGCGAGTCTTTGATGAATGGCTCAGAAGTTTTCAATATTAAGTTTAGGTTTTCTTCTCTTGGATAGATGCAAAATTATGTGGACAAGATCTTAAGTTTGTAAATTAATGTTTTCATATCCATAAAGTTCTGTTCATAGTCTCATCTTCCTTGTGACTACAGAAAGTCTTAGAAAGGCTCAGAATTAAAGTGAGTTGTTAAAGCTGCTCATGTGCCTAATCAGCACATTGTTGATATTAGTAAATTCCACTTCTATTTTCTGTTTATGGGCATCATTCTTGTTTAGAGAGTTGAAACCTCTCTCTTTGATTAAACACCTTCATCCCAGCCATCATGCACTGTTTGGTCCTTTACTCCAGCTGAGGGCTACAAATATAGTCTCTGTGCCAACGCCAGAATTTAGAATTGTTGTGAATAGACTGTGTCCAAGTGCAGAAATATCAACCAAGTTGAGAAATGTATGGGATTTGTGGTTTTTGTTTGCTGAGGCTTTTTTTTTTGTCTTTCATTCTTTGAAAGAAGCAAATTCTAAGAGGATTGCATAACAGAAGTACCCACTTCAAAACAAAAGCTGCTTGGCGCAGTATCTTCTGCTAACATTCTGCCTCAGCTGTGCCATTCAATGCATTTCACACGGGATTTTGTGTTGCTGTCAAAGAGAAGCTGCACAGATTTACTTGATTTGAAACAGGGACGCCTGGCAAGTTGTTATGGGCAATCTGGATGAATATGTGTTGGCATTTGCCTTATTTTCATTCTCCTCAAGATTCCAAATGATAACCATCTTGAAGGTAATTTGTTTTCATTGCATTAAAAATTCCATTGGAAAGTTGCTTTTTATTGTAACTTGTTAAATGCTTAATTGATATCACATAATAAAAATAATCAAAAAACCCCTCTGGTCCCTCTCAGGAACTCCAGTTAGCTGCAGTGGAGCCAGCTCCGTTGCCATTTCCAAGTTGTTCTGTAGTGATCTAGCAATTCATCAGTGTCAACGACACATGGGAACTCTCATGTTTGTAAAAGCCTGCAAGGGATCCATGTCCTACATTTCAACAAAAATCACAAAATCACATTTCAAGGTGGTCAAGGTTAGGGAAACATCAGGCACATAATTGCTAGCCCGTTTCTGAAGTGGATGGTAAAACATGGAGAAACAGGCAGAAGCAAGAGGTCAGCAGCTGCAACAGAAAGGTGAATGCTCCTTTGAAGGACCTAGAAAACTGGAAGTGAAACATAATTGTCAGGATGCCAGAAGTATTTGGCTTCTGCAGGAGGAGGAGTGGTACGAGAACCTAAACAGGCAAATATGTTGATACATACATGTCACAGAAATCACAGCGGAGCAGTCACGGAGGGACCAATGAAGATCATCTGTGGCTCATTGCTTTATCTTCACTGGCCTGCCTCATGGCAGAGACTTCTCTTCATTCTTTCTCTCCATATTCCCACCTAATTGTTTATCTTCTGCACAGCTGCAACAAGGCCACAGGTGTGTGAGCTTGAGTCTGCCTCACACCTCACCATCTACATGTAAGAACAGACAAAATCTAGCATGCGAAGGACCACATCATAATGTGTGATATTCTTTGCTGCCATGTGTTATATTTTATGGATCATTTCCTTGGGAGATGAGGCAGCATGCCAGCAAACACACATATCCAGTGTATTCAATATTCTCATTTAGAGTTACTGAGATTATGATATACTACAGTAGGAGGTCTGATATTTATATATGTCAAAGTTGTAGCCTCTAAGATGTTTCCTACAATTCTTCTTGCTCCTTACTTTGCAGGAGATAGTCTACATTGTCTCAGGCAGATCAGGAAGTTTTGGGTAAGATGTCCAGACTCACATTGCTATGTTGTTTTCTAACTTACTGGTAAAATTGGATTGGTTTTCCTGGGGGAAGGTTAAAGGAACCTGGTTGAAGGATGAGAATTTTTGACCGTTTAGAAAAGATCTCAGACAGCACTTGTCATCTTGAAGTTATTTTACTTATTGCCACGTCCTTAACACTTAAAAACATGACAGAAATGCCATTTGGTAGCACATCTATACACGTTGTCTTCTTTCAGGATACAACCCATAGAATGTACACAATATCAATATTTTCATATTCAAAGTAAAGATGGTAATGAGGAAGTTTTTCCTTCAAATCCATCAATGTGATCTATTCACTGAGATTGCACTGGTTCCTTGACTGAAATTTTAGTTGACAATTTGCTGATTAGCTCACTGGAACATTGAATCTTTCTGATTTATCTATTGCTTCCATCATGTCGCAAAAGTGAAAATACTGAGCATGTGCTAAGCACTCAAGTGCTAAGATGTATTTTAAATGTCCATCAGTTGATTCAGTTGAATAGTTTCTAGTGTATTCTGTCTAAATCGATGTCATAGAGTTGAAATAGCAAACAGTTCCATTGTGAAAAATGATGTTCAAATTAACTTCATAAGGAATGGCTTTGTGTGATCTTGGTATCCACTGATACTAACTGCAATCTTCCTGAAATTCTGAAGTCCTATTATTTTATTGCAAACCTGTTTTCTGTCTGTAGCAGTTTGTATTTCTGCATTTTGCCTGTTCTTCAAGTGGGTGCATGTGCCATGTACTCTTCTTGTTAAGGAGTTTTACTTGTGCTGGTTGCTGAAGACAAATCTCTTCCTGAAGATGTCAGGCCTTATACATGTGTGTGGGGAATAACACTGCACTATATATTATAAGACCATAATAATGTCATGTGCTTGTCATTGGGTGATTTTTTAAATGCTTCTTATCATTTTAATATGGTTCCTATACTAATAGAAGTGCTTAGGCTTATTCTAACACATATATTAATAGCAAAATCTTAGAAACTCATGAATGGCATATTAACTTGAATCTGGCATCACTGGTTAAAAAGGGTCAAAGATGTCCAAAGTCTAGGGATGCTGTCTTGTACTCATATCTCAAAATAAATTACTGAAGGTGGATTTTTTTTCCTTCCAAAGTTGTCTTCTCCTGGTCTGAAAATCTCAGTTAATAAAATGCTGTGTTCTGAAATCTACCTAATTCCCACCAGGAGTTGTGCGATGCTGTTTTCTTTTTAACGGACTAATTATTATTATTGTAGACATGTTATTTACTCCAAAGTGGTTTGGGGATAATTGATTAGGTTGCACCATGTCATGAAAGAACAGATGGCAGGCTAGTCTGTCAGTTCATCCACAGCCTGTAAGAATGCTAAGAAAATTAAAACTGAGGGGGGAAAAAAGAAAAAAACAAGAAGAAAAGAAAAAAGAAGGTGACTAGGAGGGGAATGAACTAAGCTGTGCTTGCAACACAAAAAACTTCTTGTAGTGGGTGGTCCTTTGGGAAGGTAATCGGAGATCTGCAATATGTCCACTACAATCAACAAAAGGGTACAATACTTCTCTGCAGGGAATTGGGTAGGGAAGAATTTGTTTAAATAAAATTGCAGGGTTGTAAGAATGTTAAACTAATTCTCTAATGTTCTGTGCATTGTCTGGGGAATTTTGGCTTTGCATCATTTGCTGTACTGAAGTACTGAAAAATATTCTATTAGAAGTGTTTTGGAATGTGTTAACATGTATTTTAGCTTTGGAAACCCTGACTGTGTCTAATGACAGCTAAAAATGCCTTTAGAACAGCTACACTCTCCTGCGTTCTCTCCCTTGAAACTTCTCCCAAATTCTACATTCTTCCTTACTTAGTAGAATTCTTTATCTTTATCTTGCAAAGGGAGTTCAGTTTGCTGTTATTCTGATTGGCTGGCACCTGCATTTTAGTGTGTGTGTCCATGTTAATTATTGGTGATAAAATACCATGGATAAAACTGTACATAGGTTACTTGCATATAGAAGAATGTAAAGTCTTGAACTGATCTCCTTTTAGCATTCGTATTTATGTGTGTGAAAATGGGGGAAACTGTAAGAAAATGGCAGGAAGAGAAATATTCCCTGTCCTTCCCAGAGTGCACCAAAAATACCAATTATACCTCCAGAATCCAAACATCCCAAAAGAAGAGGTCCAGAAGAAAGTAAGTAATTTCTATGCAAGTGTTACTCTTTCTAGACCTGCTTCTCCTTTATATATTAGGTGGTATTTTACTTTGCAAAGTAGCATTAAGTGTCAGCAAATTGGAAAGGCAAGTCCTCAGCTTCACTCTCCCTGTGAGGTGGAAAACAGGGAGTGTCTCACTCCCAGTCAACAGTCTCTGATGAGATCGCTCCCAGCAGGACTCTCCTCTCCCCCAGTTTAGCCCATTTTCTTCCCCTCAGCATCCTATCAGTCTGAAAAAGATCAGCTATGCTGCTCCCGCAGAGCAGCAGGGAGGAAGACTTATCTCACTATCCTCTTTCTCTTGTCTCTAAGTAATCCCGTGTGAAGAAAGGAGAAAATTGCATTATTACGGCAGTTTCTTGCTAGGCAGCACTACAAGCTTAGATTTATGAGAGCCCCCATCCCATACCATGAATCCAGTGTTTTAGGTGCTGGACAAATAAGTTTCTTGCTCCTAAAATCTTACAGTCCCAGAATGGAAGGAGGTCACAGAGATTTGTCATTAAACACAGACAGGGACATGACTAAACCTTTGCAATCTCAGAGTTTCAGCTTGTTTCGCAGTGTATTATCCCTCAGCCCAAGGACCTTCCCTCCCTCAAATGTATAATTGTGCTTTCAATTAAGTAATTCCAGTAGAAACAATTTCTATTTTACTTCCATGAGGTAGTCTTCTCTTGTAACTGTGCACTGGCAAAGTTCTGCTTCTGATTTTTCTGTGTTTGCTGGGCTTTTCATACATCTGGAACAGCTGTTATGCCAGCAAATGGCTTTTCTGCTGTCTGCATGCCTTCCCCAGCGCTGAGCAGCTCCAAAAAGATCTGTCCTCCTCACCTTCACAAACCTTTTCTTCTCAAAGTAAGAAAATAACCTGAGTCTGATCACTGCATAAGCGTTTGAGGCCTTATCTTTATGAAAAATTGTCAGTGAGGATTAGTTCTCATTGGATTGCGAGTCAAGGATTAATTACACTGACCACAGATGGGCACGGTGCAAAGAATGTCGGTAAACTCCCCACACAGCTCCCAGAAAGTACTTTAATTATGGCCTGCATAAATTTCTATTCCAGTTTTCGGACTCCCTTAAGCAGAGACTACCAACTGTCCTAAATTGCTTGGTGGTTTGTTGAGGTGGAAATGTATCCTCTGTGGACTAAACTCATTACTGGGAGGTTTATTAGCAAGAAGGTAGTCTAAGTCCATTAATAAATGAGGAGTGAGGCAAAATCAATTATGATTTTAATGCGACTGAACCACTAAGCTCCTTTTTTTGAATCTATCATTTAAAGGGAAATAAAAGAGTATGGGCAATTAAGAAGCAACGAAGATCATAGCTGGTGTGGTTGTTGATAAATGCAGGTAAGTAAATACCTGAGAAAATTAAATGCACAGATCAGAAGTTACTTCATCTTAAGGAAATTTGTGAATGTACTGAACCACTAAAAGGTAGTTTTCAAAGCCAGACCACTGGCTCCTGCATAAAGTAGAGTTTTACATTGTGAAGTGCAGAGGGAGTGAGCATAGGGATAGAGAAATACAGTCAATTAACATCCAGTAAATGTAATATGTCCAGTGAAATGATGGAGCTACAGAAAATCTGAAAAATGGTAGCAAAGAATGTTACATGAGTTGAAAGCACCTGTTCCAAACTGTGCCACAGCAATTTGTATAGTGTGGCTATTCTCAGCTTTATGGAAGGAAGGGCAGACAAAAGGAAGAGGACCGAGGTCATACTTCTGAATGTTAAGAAAACATTAGGATGTGTGCTTCACAAAACTGCCTTTGGAAAACAATGCCAGGTGGTACGGATGGGATCACTGTTAGATGGGCTGAAAGTGGTTAAAAGTTTCTAAGGTGAAAGTAGGAATGAATGACAGCAGGTTTTTTGACATGGGGAGTTTAAGTTTTTGTGGGAATTGTCATGTAGCCTACTTTTCTACAGCATCTTTTTTAACAGTCTGAAAGATGGAATAAATAATATGTGAATACAATGTGGAGAAGATAGGAGGTAGAAAAGACCCAATAATAACAGTCTGGAGATATTAATGATGCAGAGGAAATGTAGCCTAAGGACCAGAGACGTACTGAAATAAAAGGAGCTACAGAATAGAAACATGCAACTCACCACTTGGCAGTGTTTATGTGGCATGGCACACCACTTCTGGAGCAAAAACCAAACCAAACTGGAAAAAAAAAACTTGGATGGGAACTAATAGCTGAGGTGGGAGCACAGTGTGTCTGCAAGTTGTCTGGGCACTGAGGGTACAGGATGGGGCAATCTACATGTGCAGGCTCAAAACTTGGCTGCAGGCCCGCTCTGCACAGATATTTAAGGAAAAAAAACCAAAAGAAACCCAAGCCCCATGATGAGACAGAGATGGAGAGTGGATGAAAGGGATTTAAACACCAGGAAGAAGCCCAACTGCCCTGTTTCTGCCAAGCCCTATGCCATTATCATATACATACACTGATTTCTTTCTGCTGAGAGTCTTTGTAAGCCTGTGTTTGCCATTCCCAGTTGTTGCTGAGTTCATTGCTGTATTTTCGTGCCTTTTAAATGTCATCATTGAATATGAGATGCTAGGTGTTAATTGTTTTTTATTTCTTCATGTCCTTTGTGGTTTTATACAGAAAATTTTCTTTCTTTATGGACTTTGAGTGTTTTCTGTGCACCCTCTTTCAAAGCTCTTCGTTCATACTCTCCAATAGTTGAAGATGGACATTATGTATTAATGGAAGCACATATTCCCAGTATCAAGCAGATAACTACAATTAAATCTGTTCTATCTATGCCGTGGTAGGATTCCTGGGCTGGTTTGGACAACAGACTTGATGAAAGTGAGGTTTTGATCCATTGTTCACATATACCAAGGAGAAGGCTCCCATTGTATTCAGTCAATAGGGGTCAGTCTTGGAAAATCTTGCAAGGCTTGAAGAATAGTCATCTAGGGAAAATTTTGTTGATTTCAGGAAGACCATTTTCAATAAATCTTTAAAAGGTAATGTGTCTGATTTTCATCAGTTCTTGTTGCTTTATTAGAAGGTCTTAGTGAACTTTAGGGTAGGATTTTTCCTTTTAGATCTTTGAAATGATGAAATTTGGACTGCTGACATTCTTGATGGATTTATAAGGAAATACGAACAGCTGTAATTAATGGAATGACATGCTATATTAATTTTCTGTTCCTAAATATTAGAAGAACGTTTTTTTTGTCCTGGTTGAATGGTTTAGTTACACTGGCTAAAATGTTTATGTTCTTACTGTAGTCTTTTGCTAAATATTTAGTTTAAAAGATTGCTCCCTGGAAAAATTTTTACTAAAATAAACCTGGTAGCGAGAAAATTTTCTAAAAGTATATGTAACATTTATGGCTAAACAGAATCTATGAAAAGAGTTCTGTTACTGGTTTAGCAATAATAAGGGTCAATTCTTCTGGCTTGAGTTTTGTAATCTCAGTATTTTCACACAACAGAACTTTTTACGGCAATCAACTGATTGCTCTTCATGACCATGAACTTAGTTCTGCATGGAGAGATGAAAACGTCTGTGAGTTTTATGCTGAATTTTGCCATCAAACAATTGGATTCTGGAAAACATAAACTGAATTACTTTCTACGATAAGAAGTTAGCTTCTCTGAATACCAAGTTAAAGCCAATGGGGATCTGTCCCCTGAAAGCGCCAAAATTAACTAACAATAAATCAAAAGCCATGCAAATCAAAACCGGAAAATTTCATCAAGCTTTAAAAAAAAATGTATTGGTGTCAACAATACATTGGAGATAATGACTGAAAAGGGGTATTTTAATTAATCAGGTCTGAATAGGCCAAACCTCTTGAAAGTCTGTGAGTTAAAAATGTGGTTTACAGCTATTCACATCTTCTTGAGATTTCAAGGCAAACATCCCTTCCAGCAAAAAGATCCTCAAGCACAGTTACACTGAGAGGTTTTCACCTGAAGAAAACAGTGGAATGTAGTGAAGTCACAGGTCATCCTCTGATCAAAGTTCATGAATAAGGTGCCTCAACACAGCACCCAGACTGCAAATATGCAAATATGGAATGACCTCTGATTTTGGTCTCTATCTGTTTAAATTATGTTTGCCATTTTTACATATGCTTTGGTGTAGCATCTACTTTTTTCACATGTACAGTTTTCTTTGACGTAATCTCTCCCCAGCCATTGAAACTTCCATCTTTTGACTTATTTCTGAGTTATTTGTAATCACCTCTAGAAATGACACATGACATAAACTTGGCCTCTCCCATTGTTGTGTACTATCAGCATGATAATAAAATAGAATTACAGAATAGTTTGGGCTAGAAGGCAGCTTTAAAGGTCCAACCTCCCTGCAATGAGCAGGGACATCTTCAACTAGACCAAGTTGCTCAGAGCCCTTGAATATTTCCAGGGATGGGGCATCCACAATTTCTCTGGGCAACATGTTCCAGTGTTTTACCACTCCCATCGTAAAAAATTTTTGCCTTATATCTAATCTAAACCAGCCCGCCTTTAGTTTTAAACCATTATCCTTGTTCTACCACAACATATCCTACTAAAAGCTTTGTCATCTTCTTTCTTATAGGTCCCCTTTAGGTATTGGAAAGTTGCTCTAAGGTCTCCCTGGAGCCTTCTCTTTCCCAGGCTGAACAGTCCCAACTCTCAGCCTGTCTTCATAGGACAGCCACTCCAGCTCTCTATTTTTGTGGCCTCCTCTGGACTCACTCCAACAGGTCCATGGACTCGGGACTCTAGGTGGATTTCATGATGATGGAAACATATGAAAATATCAAGATATCACTTGCCAAATAAGTTGCCTCAACTGATGATATGCCAGTATTTGGATGGTCCAGCCATGACACAGCAGGAGGCATGGAGGGAAGCTTAAGCTGAATAATTGTGCCTTGTTTAGGCAACTCCTCTCTGACTGGAAACCAGTACTGACTTTTTTCATAAAGTGAAGGCTTGAGTTTGCACCATCCAACCCATAGATGCTGGCTGAGGTGACTGCTTGCTTTCCAGCCTGAGGCTTCTGTCCTCCTGGTGGAGGCATTTCCAGGCCCCGGCATCATTTCCCAGTCTAATATTTTCACACCAGCCCACTACTATGTGTCAGTTCAAAGTGATTGCTGGTGATGTGAGCTGGTACGTGAGCTCCTCTTTCTTATATTTTTAAAGGTGTTTCCATGTAGTTTCCACACAGATGTGACATTGCAGCAGGGAAAAGAGTTGGGGGTTGGAATCTTGTTAAAGTAGGACTGCACAAACTTCTCCACAGCTAAACATGCTCTTGTTCGCTTTTCAAGTGAAGTGTAGAAATAAATGTGACTAACCATATCATTAAACGAACAAAGCAAACTGCATTTTCACCTGAAAACTTGGTACTTGCTTTTGATTTTTGTGTGGTTGGTTTGGTTTTTTTTGTTCTGAAATGAAGTACATTTGAAAGCTCGTTTGTGTTCTTTGTTTCTTGGCTGTCAACTACAGTGTTGGCCTTATAGGCAAATGAGGATGCCACTGCTTACTAGGTAGTGCAGGAGCTGATGATGATGAAAGAAGTTGAAGTGGAAGCTAGAAGGGACAATAAAAAATGTTATGAGGTCAAGCCGGAATGACTGTCCTGCTGCTTCCACAAAAACCCCATGTACATCAGCAGATGAGCAGGGAGACTTTCCCATCTTAACCACAAGTCAAGAGCCATATAAGCACAGCGTGCAGGCTTTCTGCATACAGTGTAATAATGAGGGACTTGTGATCTAACACCAGACATGGGACATGAAGAGTTTATTCCATTGAATTGAAGGTCCCAAGAACTGAAGGTTCAATCTTAATTTGAGTTAGAACCTGTATGAGCTGGAAAAAAGGGATCTTAATTTTAAAGGTTGGAGCTGTCAACAACAGAAAGATTGATTGATAGATCAATTGATTGATTGATTTTCTTATTTTAATTTTTTTAATAAATTTTTTTATTTAGAGAAATGAGTATTGTATCTTAAACGGCAAATACATAAACTTGAGAGTATTAAGTCAACTGTTTATAATTTCCACATATATATTTTCATATGTATATTTTCTGATCACCATTAGGATTTATTATCAGTGTTGCTCCTGCACTCTTGTCATGGTTTAATCCCAGCCAACAACCAAGTCCCACTCAGCCACATGTTTACTCCCACACCAGTGGGATCAGAGAGAGAAGTGGAAGGGTAAAAGCAGGAAAACTTGTGGGATGACACAAAGACAGTTTAATAGGAAAAGCAAAGCAAGGAATTCATTCACTGCTTCCCATGGGCAGGCAGGTGTTCAGCAATCTCCAGGAGAGCAGGCCTCATCACAAGTAACAGGTACTTGGGAAGACAAACGTGATCACTTCAAACATCCCTCCTTTTCCTTGTTCCCCTCAGGTTTATGTACTGATATATATGATAGGGAATATCTCTTTGGTCAGTTTGGATCACCTGTCCTGGCTATGTCTCCTCCGAACCTCCCATGCACTCCCAAATCCCTCTCCAGTGTGGCAGTACAAAGAGCACAAAAGGCCTTGTCTCTGTGCAAGCCCTGCTCAGCAATAACAAAAACATCTCTATTTTATCAACCCTGTGTTCAGCACAAATCCAGAACACAGTCCCATGCTGGCCAGCAAGAAGAAAATTAACTCTACCCCAGCCAACACCAGCACAACTCTCTACCAATTTGCTCTGAAACTGGTATGTAGTCCAGGGCAATTTGCTAAAGGGAGAGTGGGCACTGATCCCACAGGTTGGAATATATTAGAGCTTCCCGGTTTACAGGTAAAGTGTTTACCTCTTTACACTATGGTCATTCCCCTTAGCCCTTCATTTAAATTTTACCTCTTTCTCTTTCAGTAGATGAGAGTTTTGTGCTGTTGTGAGAGCGATGAAACAAGAAGTATATAGTCTGATAGTTACCATACCATCCAAAAATACCTCATATATATTGATTTTTACAGCACAAAATGTGCATATATAAATACATATATTTACATATATATCCATCTATATATATGAGACAACCCTGTACTTTTTATGAAAGATCAAAGCATATGTTTGGTTAAAAGAAATGCATGTCCTAAGACATAGTAATACCAAGAGCTACAGGAAGTCTTGTTGGATGAAAAAGGAGAAGCAACATGTGCAGTGTTTTAGCCAGTTGCCTTTGCAAAGGCACATGCCCAGATCAGGTGTGTAAAGAATATGTCAGAAACCTGATTCGTGCATTTATTTTGGAAATAGTTGGATGTGCAGTCACTTCAATGTTCATCTTTCTGTTTTGCCTCTGCAAATGAGATGGCAGAGGTTTCACATCTTGTGCTGTCTAGACATCTTCTGAAATTCAGTCTTAAATTTGGCAAATATCTTTCCTCAATTAAGAGTCTTTGACAAACCACTGACTTCTGCTTTTGTTTTTAATAGACTTATTGTCCCTTCTCTTGCTTGGCTACACACACACACACACACCCTCCCCCCTCACAAACCACCTCCCAAAACCTGTTTAAGTAAAAGTATTCTAGAAACTTTGTAGAGATAAAATGTAAATCACTATTATTCAGACTGGCAGGTTATTTTAGACAATATGGTCTTATAATTCAAGCTGTGCAGATACTACCTAGAATGTCAGAATAGCCTCGGCAATCACAAACTTGATGATTCATGATCTCTGTGTCTTTTAGAGACACTTTGTAACACAGGGCAGGGCTGGGAGTTTAAGTTTAGAAGGAGCATTGTTAATCTCAGGATAATTCTTTATTGATATCCTTTTTTTTACGGAGGTTTTCTACTTGGGTGATTAAAGCATCAAAACCTGCTCTGAGGCTAGCTCTATTTCAGGGCTCTAAAGAAACTCACCCCTGAATGAAAATCATTTCAGGAACAATTAGAGAAAAGGTCCGCATAAATTCTTCCTGTATCCAGGGCATTAGCATCACCCAAGTGTCTCTTGCTTACAGTACGTTGTGACAAAGTAAAAGCTATTTCAGCTGTTATACTGTGATGGCTGTTATTTATGGAACATAAAAGGATACTGAAATACAAAAGGGTTTGAAAAGACCAGGGTAAGATCAGATAAAAAAAAATGAGAGAGAAACAGGCATCTTGGGATGGTAACAACCCTGCCATGTACTGACAGGGAGGTTGTATATTTTTAGAATATACTGAAAGGAATGGTGCTTTTACTTAGGTTTTTATGGTTTACCATGAGATGCAATTTTCTGGCCTTATATGCAGTTGTAACAAAAGTCAGAGAGATTTTATGATAGCTGCCAGAGTTCATAAATGATGGCATACACTAAAATATTTATAGAACTGTAAAATCTTGATTTCTCTCTGGTTTAGCAGATGGGGTCCTAAAACTGGTTCCCAGATTGTCACATTTCTTTACCCTTTGATGACAATGAAGCCTGTTATCACTTTTTTTCCCCCTCTGGAAAGCAAGTTCACTAGTGTAATCAAGTTCATACTTCTATCCAATTATACACACCAGGATCTCATGAATTAAGATGTGTCAGCCATACAAGATTTGTAATTATTCAAGGCAAAGGGCCTATTGTTAAACACCAGGATCTGAGGAGCCTTGCCATGTCTCTGGCCAATGACCATTGACTCATGTCAGTGTAATTGCTGGTGAAAATCTGCTTCCTGGTCATTAGGCTGCATCCACACAGCACAGATAAATGCTACTTGTATACCAGAAGTGGTGAACTTAGGTTCCTGCTTGGTACAAAGCAGCAATATACCACAGATATTTGCTTCTCTTCAGGATGTTTTGTTGTCCTCAGAGAAAATCCCTGTAGCACTGCTAAACTCAGCTGTACTTCAGAATGAAAACTGATGGTTGGGGTAGCAGAAGCAGAATTTTTCCATTGCTGATCAGGATTTATTCCACATTAAAAGATTTTCCATTAAAATTGAAGATTCTGAAGAGAAAACATCAAGTAATGTCCCTTCTCTATTGTATTTTCAAGAGAGAGTTTCTAGGCTTTTTCTGATAATCAATGAATGAATATGCAGTACCTACATATATATACATTTTGTTGCAATAATTGTCTAAATATTTACAAGGTAGAAAAACAAAATAGAACTTGGGGTCCCATCTTTCCAGAACAGCTGGAAATATCTTCAGTGCTGAACTTAGTGCACCAGGCAAAGTATAAATTAACAAAACAAGGAATCAAGAAGGGAGGATCAAGAGAAGTAAAAATGGTGTGACAAATATTTTTTTTAAAGTTCCAAGTCATCTCATTCTAGTGTCATGTTTCTGTAATTAAATAAATGCAAAAATATGAATACCAAAATAATTATGAATCTAAATGTATTTTGATTTTCGCCTATTATTCGTAGTGTCTACTGGCATTATGCCTATAGAGGTGGAAGACATGACAACCAGGCACACATACCTGAATGCCATGGAGAATTGTAGCAAATCTGAATACCAGAGTTCTAAAAGATCCCAGCACAAAGCACAGCTTCACCAACAGAAGCAAATCCATTTGTAATGGCTGAGAATGTGGACAAGGTAATGGGTGAGATTATTCTGGGGTTTCCTTAGAATGATTAGTTTGGGGGTTTTTTTAAACAGAAGAAGCTTTATTTTTCAGCTTACAGTTCCTAGCTGCCTGATTTCCCATTTTTTGGGTTTTCTTTTCCTTTTTCTACTTAAATCAGTAGAACAGAAGAACAAATAAATGATAAATAAAAAGAGAGCAGGGAAAACACAGAAGTTAGAGAAATATCTCTTACTAAGATTCCGTAGGCAGAGCTTTTATGCAAACTTCAGTGATTAGTATTTTCATTTATGTAGGAAACGTTTATTTCTTCAATAAAGTGACTCTCATTTCCAAAAACACAGTATTTTTTCTCTCTCTCCCTCTCTCCTCCTCTCTTTTTATGTGTCTCCTAGCATCTTTTTGTCTGAGAGTACCCCACGACTTTTTTAAATAGCTAGAATAACAACAATAAATAGCAATGTCTAATGTCTCTCTTTTTTTTCTTAACGGCATTTATGAGAATTTTCTTATTGAGTATTAATAAGTTTTGGTCCATTTGTGTGGATATGAGAATTACTTTTACCAGATGGCCTTATCTAGACATTGTTTTGCTTTAACTTCTGCATGTGTTACCTCACCAGCTTGGTTTCAATCAGACATTAAGTGTTGAGGCATAAGGTATTGAGAACAGAGCTGGAAATTCATTGATGGCTGCATTGCCAATGGAAACCTCTCTGTGATATGTTGGTGAGTTTGGTTTGGTAGGAAAACCTGAGGCTCTTAAGATCATTTGCATTCCCCTGTTGTCCTTTGGAGGTAGAAGTAGACTGCTAGATGATAGGCAGCATTACATGTGTTGCACAGAACGTGTGCAGTTGTGTCTATCTTACAAAGGAGACGTATGACCACATGACAACCAAAAATGCCTGACCATTGGCTCTAAATCTGCTTGTCAGAGCTTTCAAACATCTGCCAAATGGCACCGGTGGTTTCATTTTCTTATCTCTATTTCTTATTAGAAAACAGAGTGTGAAGTCTGGATTATAGCTGTGGTGCTGTAAGTACTGAACACCTCCCTGTCCAGTGGTGGATAGGGGGACACACCCATCATCAGCTGTAGGAGAACTGCAGGAAAAGTAGGAAATGCATTTTCCTTTGAGAGAAGATGAGTTGAAATTGGTGCTAGCCAGCCAGTTTTCTTTGATGTGGTAAGAGTGAAGACCCATACACCTAGCTTCCATTTCTTCAGCTGTGCTTAATTAATTCTTGGGCATGGACTCCGAGGTCATGAACATGTGTATCTGGCATTCCTTTTTAAAAATTATTTGGGCATATAAACTTGCAAACCCCAAGCTGTATACAGTTTCTCCAGCGTGAGCAGGAACTCTCAAAAAAACCCAACCCAGCTACTTTTTGTTTGTCTGCATTTCCAGTGAACAGAAAGGTAACTTCTGTAGAACTGCTCATTTTATGCCCCCAAATGCATCCTTCCTGCATACTAGCTGCTTGTCTGAAGTAAAGTTGAATTTAATTTCTAGCCTAAACAAGTTGTTTGTTTCCACTGAAGAGAAAGACAGCTCTTCGGAGGATGACTCGTCCCATCCTGAAATGCATTTTATATAATTTGCTGAGATTATTTGATGGGAATTCAAGTAATTTATGTCAAGTAAGAAGAATATTTTTAGGTCTGAGATGTGTTGGAAAGCCTAAGGTTTAACTTCTGGAAATACTATATGATCTTTTTATCATTCTGGATACCCTGATTGCTGTGCAATTTACTGTGTGGTGTCGTTCACTTGAGGCATTAAAATAAAGGGTGTTGCACATTAGAGCTACTCTGGCACTATTTTAATCGTAAAAAATGATTTTAATATTTGGCTTTGCATGCTTTTTGCCTTGCTTTGTTTGGACTTTAGTGATCCTCCTCATAGTAAAGTACTGATCGATCATGAAATACTATCTAATAATTGTATATAATAATACTGTATAACGTAGAAGAATGAAGTATATAAGAATAAAGTACCATGTAATATACACTATTCTGTGTATATAATTATGGAAAATTTGTTACCAAGCATAATACCTGCTATCACAGCTTTTGTTTGACATAGTTTTGACAAAAATCTTGTGATTATTGCATAATTTTTAATTTTGATCTAGAACATTACTACCTTCAGCCATGCACACACTCAAAAATTATGAAGTGTGTGGATCTTTCACAATAAAAGACAGATATACATGGAAAAAATACTGGAACCTAAGAAAATCCACAAAAATATCTGTCATAAAAATACAGATAAAACCAGAAAAAAACACTTTAATGGTATTCAGACTAATGCTACAGTACTGCTTTGAAATACAATGTCCTATTTCACAGGTGGTACATATAGGTATATTTTTCACACTTAGGTCTAGATGCCTTAGAACAAAACTTTGTATCGCATGATTTTTCATACACCTCTGCTTGTGTTTTGAGGTGTGAGTTCAGTTCCTGGTGCACAGTGTGACAAAAAGGCTTTTCAGCTTCAGCAGTACAACTGGAACAGACAATCTGATGAAATGTACTGGACTACTTGTGCTTGGGTGGTTGTGTGTTCAAAAAGTACAGGTGCACAACACAGGGAATTTTGAGAGAATAATGGTATTGTGAAATGTCATTGTATATCTTGATAGGAATTGTTAGCATCATGTAACTGTCATGCAAGAAAATCAGCCTGTCAGTCTCCCACAAAATCCTGAAACATTTGTAAAATTGCTTTACATAGTTTATTGTGGTCAATATGGTATGGAAAATTAAACAAAGTGTTCTTGCTGGAAGCTAATGAGAAAGTATGAATTGACTAGTGTGCATTTCCTCCCATTGGTGTAGCTCTAGGTTGATGCTCTTACTGTGTGCTAGAATTACCATGTTCTTTTCATAACACATTTGTAGGTGGTAAGATACTAAACATGATAGTGAGCTTGTCTTAAATAAAAATTTGAGAGAGAAAAAACCATACAAAATGCTGCAAAGTGGGTCATAGGCTTCACAGTTACGGTCAAAAAGTGACCTTAGATTTGGTGGGTAAAACCTTGGTCCCAGTGAAAGTTTTAACAATGACCTCAATTGAGATTGAATGCATGCAGCCAGTGACTTCAGAGGTATCCACAACCCCACATAGGAGGGGGAAAAAATTTCCTATCTATTCTCACCATGTGACTGATTAAATAACGTCTCTGGACACTTCTATTTTTAACATGACTAGAGGTGAAGTAATTACATTTCAACCAGCAATGAGATAAGCCCTCACGCTCAGTCTAACAGGAAACAAGTCTCCTAGACAGAAGCATCTGATTATTCCAACCATTTTTATATAGTTCAGCAAATCTGTTCTTTTGCTGGAAGTCCTTTCTTTGCCAGTATTTCCCATTCATCCCAGGGAAGAGTGCATGGCTGGTAAATCAACACAATTATTATTCTATTCCATAGGACATGCAGTGATTTATATTTATGTGCCAACATTTTCTTCCTTGTTGCCCCAGCAAGAGCTGGGAAATGATTTATAAGGATGCAGAAGTGCTGGCACAGATGTTATACAGCCTCAGCATGTTTGCAGTGCACAGCATGGCAGACTGTTCTGGAAGTGTTGATGCACAGGTAGGGCAGGAGGCAGCCTGTGCACCAGCAGTGCCCTCCCAGCTCCAGTGAGGGGCAAACCCTGGCCCTGCTCCTGGTAAACATATTTGGCATCCATCTTCCTAACAGGTCATATCTGCATGCTGCACTTTGGGGAGGAGGATTGTTTGGTTCTTGTAATTAGTTGCTTCTGTTGAATTTCTAATGGACCTGTGGGCCAGAAAAACCTTTCTGTTGTGGAACAGTTGGCAGCTCCATTTTACGTGTTTACTCTTTTTTTTTCCCTCTCTTCCCTCTCCACCACCCCCATAGAGGAGGCTTGGAGGCTGAGTGGATACACAGAGTAAAAATTTATTTTGCTATGGGAACTGTCTTCTTCTTCAGAAAGCTTGGTACAATTGGGAAGTTTTGTTTTTGCTTGTAAGTATTATCAGAGCAAATGAAGACTATCAAATCATTAAAACACTTCCAAGAATGGGGTATCCACAACTTGTCTAGGCAACCTCTTCCAGTATCTAACTACTGAGATTATTACTATCGAGATGATTAAAAAATAATAGTTTCTACATAGGACATAAATAAGTCAAGGCAAAATGTTATATTCCTCCCATCAGGAGAATAAAAAGGTACATGAAACTGAAGCACAAAAGCAAAGTACTGCAACTTCCTAATTTGAGGAATATTGGTATAAACTTGAGGAGATTAATCCTCTGTGAGTTTCAAAAAACAAGGCCGTAGATTTTGGGGGCATTATTGCTAGAGAGGTTCCTGCTTTAATGCAGTGGGTCCATTTTAGGCTTGGCAGAGTGGGCTACAAGACTTCAGCACACAGGGCTTATGTAATTTGGTAGAGGACCAGTGATGATGATGATGAAAACAAACAGAGGGAATTATACCTTAGGCATGGAAATTATGCTCTACCCTGCCCAGAGTCAAACTTCTGCAATGGCTTTGTGGCTTTAGCTTAGGGAAGAACTTTGGCCCACACGAGAATGAAATTAAATAATGCAACAAGGATGGGCTCATATTTGGGGCAAATCCCCTCCCTCTCGACTATGCACAATCCCACCACAGGTGGTAGATTGCACGCACTTATATTAGGACTAATATTTTCTTTCTGATGTCTGGGTATAGTGAGCAAAAGAGGCTTTAGTGACTCCCCATAGTAGTAAATAACCTCCCTGTGGGTCCTCTAAAACACCCCAACTCCTTCATTCAGCACTGAGAGATCTCCAAACACTTAGTTCATAAACAACCCAAGCATTTTAACGCACTTTCCTCCTTCTCCCGGGGGATGTTCTTGGCTTGTGTTCTCAGCCTTTATTACAGCTTTAATCTTACGATGTGAACAGGGACTTGTTTACATTTTTATTTTTAAAGGGGTTTTTTGTGTATGTGTATGTGTGAGTGCATGCACTAAAGATCTAAACTGACAGATGCCTTTTTGTAGGACTGAAATGACATATCTAAGTTTTACTGCTCTCTTCCCTGTATTTGCATTTTTAATTACTTGCATCATATTTTATTAGTGTGTTACCTGATGAAGAATTCCAACTAATTAATTTCACCTGGAATTATATGTAGGTATATGAAAAATTATGCTTGGCCATTTGTGGAGACCAGCTGTGTATTAAGAATATCTGATCCCCATCTGAAAGATTCAAGAAAAAAAAAGTAATCAAGAGCAAACAGCTGATTGTAAAAGCTAGTCCCCTTTTTTCAAGCCCTTAAGATATTATTATTGGCAGATATCCTTTATTACTCACTCTATATACAAAACACTAACTCTGAAGTTTGTTCTAGCTGAACATCATTCAGATGACTTTTTCTTCAACCATTTCAGCCTTAATTTGTAGTAAAGCTAATGTTGTTCCACCCATATGCAAAGACACATTTATTTCCATTCCAGCATGACTCACAGAGGTATAATTTGCCTTTGACCAGTTTTTATTTTTTTCCACTCTAATTCTTTTTTTTTCTAGGTGAAATTAGGAGAGAGGAAAAAAATTTATTAGGAATGTAGGCATTTTATGAAAAGCTACCTGTAAAGGAAGAGGAAAGAAGAAAAGAGAATATGAAATGTGACCTGATCTTGCAACACAGCTGAACATACACACACACGTGCACATACACACTCTCTCTCCATGGATATTTCTGGTTTGATTCTTTGTCTGTACTGACAACAGATGGTGTTTTAATAAAGTCCAGTAGGAATATTACTGTGAGTAAACAATCCAATGCATGCCAATTTCATAATTGCTGGGTACTGATACAGCCTCTTACCTGATGAATCCAAATTGGGAGGAAACCAACTGTGCACACACCTACTGGCAGCAGCCAAATCCGCAGCTGTGGTATGCTCCAGCACTGAGCTTCACCACGGAAGGTAAATTGCAGCTCCAATCATCTTTCTTGGCACCAGGCTTGGGGAACAGCTGCCATCTGGCTTATCATCAAAGTATGGTCACCGAGTTTCTGGGAGATGAAATAGCTTGCTTTTTTACCTTGACATGCACAAAGATTGCAATCTTCATCTTTACAGGTATCTCTTAAAATAACATTCTTGGCTTCCTGAGCCAAAGATTTACCAAGTGGGATTTTCTTCTTTAAGTGATTCCCACGCCTATAGGGACTTGAAGTCTAAACCTGTTATATGCTAATTAAAGATTCACACCCACATGACTTGTCAAAGAGATAAATCTTACTCATTTGTTTTCATCATTAACAGGGAAAAAAAAATGTAAGTAATACCATGCCTTACATTAACAGATTTATGTGGAAACGTTTGTTTTTAATAGAAGTGGAGATGCAGTTAGAAGCATATTCCCACCACTGTTGATATAACCCAGTATGGAAATTGCAATTTGGCAGAGAAGAAGGAGGTGAAAGGCAAAAGAGGGAATTCAAATATTCAGGACCAGCATTCCAGCTAGAAGTAACTGTATAGACAGCACTCAGCAAGTGACTGCTTATTAAGTGTATTATGTGATCATTATTTATATATTCAGTCCTTTAAAGATGCTCTTCAAGTCAAGGGCAGATTAAATCACAGAAGAAGGAACTGAGTCCCTTCCTCTATGGCAGTATTTAAGTGCTTCATTTCTGTTAGTTTCTAGCAGGCCCCAGCGCTGCACAGCTACACATCAGAATAAAAACTTTATTTCCATTAGTAATTCTTCGTACTGAGAATTTAGTCTTCAAATTCCATGCAAGAAACAAACCTAAGCTGAAATCTAAGCTTAGATCGTGACACTGAAATCACAGATAAATCTGAAATAAATTAAAATAGCTGTTTAAAAACTCCAGTAAATGTAATTTCAGGTAATTATTTGACTTTATTAAATTGCTTCATGTTAATGACAGCTAAGTATACTTTTTTGCATTATTGCCTTGATATATTGTATCATTGTCTTTCAAGATATTTTTACATTAGTGAATCTGTTTTCAGATGGCAAATTAATATCCCTGAAAAACTTTCAGCTGTGGTATTATTCACAGGCCTTTCAGGGATGAAGATTTTTGCTTAGTGAAGATTATCAGACTCTTAGCATGAGAGCAGAACTCCTTCGCTCTGGATTTAGAAATTCTGTTGGATTCAGAACTTGCGATTGTGGTTCACTCTTTCCTCAGTAAATGTTTTGTGCAAGAATTTAAGTAAGAGAGGCAGAGAAGGCTGCTCCTCCCACTTAAACACCTGCTTTGGAGTTGCGAGGTTCTGCTCCTGTCTGAGAGTTTGCAGTAATGGTTGCCTGTCTAACCAGAGGAAGATCAATGGATGTGGATACTCAAAAAAGGAGTCGTGCTGCTGCACCCAAGCTTTTTCTCACCAGGCCACAGAAGGTCTGCATGGACACAACTTCTCTTGGCACACGAGATTAAAAAAGCGTGCATAGATGTTTTGTGTACCTATCTACTGAAAGACATTCATGCTGAATACCTTTCTGATGATTACTCCGGCTGTCAGTGCTGGGCTGGGTTAGTTTTGCATATGCTTTCTATTTCATGGTGTTCTCTCTACAGACAGGCTAAACAACACTTTTTGCCTTTTTAATTCACTACTGACAATATATTTCTAAACGAAAAAAAAGAAAAGGCAGGTGAATAGGGGTGGATAAATGCTAGAGGAATAGTTATTTCATACACACTAAATAAATGTACAAGGAAGTGTTTTGGCAAGAGCTACTGTGCTGTTCAGTACCTCCAGCAGAAATGAACAGTATCTCTATGGGGAAAAAGGCTTGGTGGAGCTCCAAGACATGTGCTCATGGTAGCTGCCTGACACAGCAGTCTGCCTGCACAGTGCTGCTGACGGTCAGAAAATGAAGCTGTTGTATGGAAATGCTTAGCAACTTTCTGCTGGAAAAAAACTGCTCCCAAAAGAAGTTTATGTAGAAGACAAAAAATGTTCCCTGTGGGTTTCTCTAGCTCTGAGATTGGCAGACCTGGAGATGTTGGAAGGTACTGACCTCTCTGTCACAGCCACACCTGGGTGGCATTTCAACACAATAGCTGCCTGCTGGATTGGAATCTCATCAGCCCATGAAATTTCAGGTTTTCTGTGGAAGGAAAACACTGCAACACTTCCAAAAAATCATGGGGCTGTGAGATGTGGTGGCTTCAGCTTTGAAGCGAAATTGGATGTCTGTGACAGAACTGCTCATCCTGTCCCTTTATTCTTTGTGTTCCCAAAAGTTGGGATCAGAACTTGAAATTAAGAATCAGGTCATGTCATTTCCAGAAAATATTCCAGTCAGGGTTATATGTTGCAGTGACCCATTTTTTGAAAGCCCTGAGAACAGGAAGCGAACATGTGAAGGCGGTACGTGCTATACACTGACAAACACTGATTCACAAAAATTGTATTTTCTTTTAATTGAGAGCAGAGCTTGTGAAATCACTTTCTACTCCAGGACCTGGGGCTCTAAACATTGACTTATAGTAGAACAACTTAATTTGGCCTGAAGCCAAAGCAGAAACAATGACAGAATCTGAAAATGGATGGGAGAAGCAGTCATAAATCTAGCACTTAAGTAAGGATTGATCCAGCATAGTGATGAGAGGTGTTTATCTCATGCATCAGCCAACCTTGAGATTGCCTGACCTGCAATCCATTGAATCCTGTACAAGAGCTGTTGTCCATGCCTTTTCAATATCTGGTAACAGTTTTAGGCTGTATATATAGGATGGAATATTCAAAGTAAGCTTTGCTGTGATTTTCTGAAAGAACTGCTTATTGTGTAGGCAGTTATATGTTCCTATCTCCTCCCAGCTCCATGGAAACTTGTAGCAGATTCCTGGCATCAGTAGCTGCTGGAAAAGGGTTAACATTTTTAACACCAGAAAGTCAGCCTTGGTTTTCCATAAGTCAATACAATGCTGTCAAATCTGATGACCTTTTTTGTTGGAATGCCATTTACAAGTATGACTAAATTATTCTCCAAAGCTGAACTGATACCTAAAGTAGATATATATTCCTCTAAAAGAAATAGAAGATATATTACCTTACCCTTCAATGCTCTAACCAACACTCAGGCTTCAGAGGGAATGCAGGGTGCCCATTCTCACTGCTCTTTAGAACAACTCTCTGAAAAGAATTTACAGCCTATTTTTTCTTTTTTCTGGGATACAAGTATCCTGTTTCTTTTGGTACAGGTCCATTTTCACAGAATCACAATATCATCTAGGTTGGAAAAGGCCTCCAAGATCATCAAGTCCAACCTTTGACCAATCACCACCTTGTAAACTAGACCACATCACTGAGTGCCATGTTCAGCTGCTTCTTGAACCCCTCCAGGATTGATGACTCCACCAGCTCCCTGGGCAGTCTGTTCCAGTGCTTAGCCACCCTTTCAGTGAAAAAATTCTTCCTGATGTCCAGCTTGGACTTCCCCAGGCAAAGCTTGAGGCCATTTCCTCTTGTCCTGCCACTTCTTACCTGGGAGAAGAGACTGATCCCCACCTGGCTACAGCCTCCTTAAGGCCACTTCCGAGTCTCCTTTTCTCCAGACGAAACACCCCCAGCTCCCTCAGCTTCTCCTCATAGGACTTACTCTCTAGACCCTTCACGAGCTCCACTGCCTTTCTCTGGACTTGCTCCAGCACATTTCTGGCCTACTTGACTCTTGCTGCACACGTCCAGAAGAAATGTTGTCACTGCTTTACCTAAAAGAACTCACGTTTTTTGTGGCTCAACTGCAATATTTAGAGTTCATGGCGAAGACATTATCAGAGTTACACAGACACTGAGACAAAGCTTTCCTTTACTCTGACTGGCTCCCGTTCAGTCACACCTCCTCCACACAATGTGGCCTGTTGGTAAAGATAGTGTACATTTCACAGCTAAACAGGGAGGTATTTCAAATGGTAAATTCAATCTCCAGCCCAACAAAGGGCATGCTTAGTTTTAAATACATCAATATTGCTTAAAGGCAGCTGGACTGTTTGGATGGACGAACTGAAATATGTGCTTAGAAGCGAGAAGCTCCACAAAACCAGCAAACAACTTAATGACATGCAAGACCAGTTCTCTTTTAAAAACAACAGAAAAAATCTCTAAACAAAACAAAACCAAAAAACCCCAAAACAAAAAACAATCCCCCACCAAAACAGTCTCAGACCAAGACTTTTTTTCAAGCCAGTTCAACACCCAGCATGGAGGTGAGACTTTTCCAAAGAGCTCAGCTCCCATTTATGCTCTTAAATACAGGCCAGATTTTTATACATGCTCACAATCTAGTGTTTAGAGCTCTTTGGACATCTGGCCACTTATTTCTATGCCAGAGCTAAAGCCTTCTAGAAATCTGGTCCCAATTGTGGATGCTTGGCTCTTTTGAAAATCTCACCCCATGGAAACTACTTTTATAATGGCCTTTCTTTTCCACAAAAGGAAAAGCCATGAAATGTAATTACTTTATGTACAATGTCCACACTTCAAATATAATTGCTGTCACTTTTTCTTTTGCCTGTTAAAAGTCACAGACAAAATAATATTTTCTGCTGATCCTCCAAGTATTTGGGGCCTATATGCACACAGATAGACGAAATAAAGTTTTATTCTCTTATTACACGATATTGCTTCAAGATTGAAACTAAAGGAGGAGTTGCATATAGGAAGAAACAGGGAAAAGCTGCACATAATGAATGGATATCATAGCAAGACCTGAGTTTGTTCCGTTGCTGGTAACAAAGAGTCAAGTGTCTTAGAAATAATCGTAGAAAGAAAAGAAAAATTATTTATCCGAGATGGCCTTAAGACAAATCAAGCTACATAATCTTTTCCCTTGCAAATGTAACTGACCCTTTAATTTTCATACTTACCCCTCAAAGTCTATGTTTATAATTGCTATCCTGTTCTGAAGAAAGACTAGTGAAGATAACCTGACAGAAGCATCTTTACTCCTCTCTGCAGTACTGCCTATCCCATTGGGGCTGCTACTTTCTCTGCAGAAGCAGAATCCAAGTGCCTAAATATTAGATATAAACATAACAACACCATTGAACAGCCACTTGCACAAAGGGTGAATAAGCATCCTTAAGTGTCTAAACAGCCTCAGTTTTACTGAATCCACAATGGTGGTTCTAGAAGGGAGCTTGCTAGAAGGTTAAAAGGTCTCATTTTGCATCTGAAGAGACACATAATGAAAATTAAGTAGCATCCTAATCCATCAACTGCTGTGTCTTCCTCTACCTCATTCCTTATGAATAATCATGGAGTCATAAATACCAGTGGTGGAGAACGCCTATTAGATCATGCAAGTCGTCTCCTTGCCAAGGCACAGCGGATCGGTCCAGTGACCCTCCTCCTGGACAACTCCCAAAATTATTTCAGCCATTGCAGATGGCAGTGATTTCATCGCACCCTGTCAGAGACCACGTCCACAACAGAAATATTTCCTTGTCCTCTGGAGTCAGACCGATGATGCTCTGACGAGCATCCTTCATACAGGATTGCCATCTCCCCTTCCAGTGTTGGAGCACTAGAGCACGCAGCTGTGATGTCAGCATCTACCAGTCCCAAATCCCAGAGGAGCAGTGCTGGCAGTGAACAGCCCATTCCTGGAAATCCCTGCCTGCGAGCTTTGATCTCTCCAGCAGCCGTTGTAGAAATGCAGGTGGGACAGAGTGCACTGCGATTGCCCCATGTGCTGGAACGTGGCCACCACACCCATCTGTGCACATTAAGGGGTAAGGAGAAAATAGGTAGATGTCACCCTCTTAACCTCCTTCCCACCAATCATTTCCACTTATGCCATGAATGAGAGAATTTCACCTGTACCCTGTAAATCCCGGATTTTAAACTGTGGGCCACTGCCAGCTGTTGTCCAGCAATGAGGAACTCACCTTTTCCTGAATTTCAAGAATCACTTTTATGTGGAAGTACTTAGCCAGGATCCAAAGCAGTAGTTTGGTAATTAAAATGCACCCTAGGGAGCATATAGGCAATTAAATCAAAGGGAACGATTAAAAAATAAATAACAATTACATTGCCTAACTATTAAGGGTAGGAGAGCCTATCCAGGAACCTCTGTTTACACCTCAAAGCTTATTTATAGCCTTGAAGTGATGTTACCACATGCATGCAGAGTTGCTGCCCTTATCTTAGTTGGACAGAGCACTGTGGAGCCAAAGCCCTCTAGGGCTTTGCAGCCTTACCATTCCAACCTCTGAACCTTGTGATGGGCCTGGGGAGGTAGGAGTGCACCCAGGAGCACTGTCATTACCCCAGTGCACAGTCACTGTCAGTCAGAGACATGGTGTGAAGGCCTGAAGGGGAAGGGGTGTGGTGCAGTCAAAAAGGAAAGTCTGCCTTTTGGAAAATGGGATTTGATTAGTAGGTTGGAGTTTTTGCACGACTGGGAAACCTGAGCCTTGCACCCAGTTTGAAAGTGTTTGAACTTACTTGCCAGGAGGAATGATATTTCTGCCAGCTCATCTTCCCATCATGAGGAATGAGACAGTCATCTACATTCAAGAGACTAATTTATGGTTCTAAGTACCAGAAACTATATCTTGGCTTAAAGTAAGAGTTCTAAGAACCTGCTTGACTCAGTGCTGTGGGTTGGCAGCTTTGTATGGCAGTGGAGAAAGGTGCTGTTCATTTGCTCCATGCAGCAGCAGTTGGTATGAGTTCATTTTGATAACCCCTCTGCCACTCATCTCAGTGTTGAGACTGTTGAGACACACAGCTTCCTCTGTTTTTTGTATGCAGGCCTTGGCTTTGTGAATTCTGCTCATTGAAATGGATACTTTCCAAGTCCCTTTTAAGTTCCAGTTCTTAGGTTTGCTCACTGTCTCTCTCTTTGTGCTCCTCCACCCAGCTCTTTTTCTGTTTTCTACCAAGATAACACATTTTGTATTAGCAACAAATAATCCCGATGCTGCTTCTCTTAAAAGCAAGCTTTTTGGCTTACTTTTCACTTTTGATGTGCTTGGTCCACATTTTTCTAAGCCAGTAATTTCCAAAGTAAAATAAAAAAAAAAGAAGTTCCAGTGATGGAACATACAATGCTCATGAGACTCTTAAATAGAGTGGGAGCATAAATTGATTAGCTACATAAAAATTGATAGGTTTAATTGATGCGGGGTTCATTTGTTAGGGGTTTTTTTTAATGAGCTTTTGTATAATAGCAACATGGCTAACATGTCCCTAAGAAATTGTGCCAGAAGATATATACCATCTTTCTTGCACATTTCTGTGGATTCTGACACAAGATGTTTCATCCACATCTATATGTTACCCAAAGGGCTTTCCCTGTTCCTGCAACACTGCTGCATGCTATTTACTGGACTACTCCATAATGACAATAATAAACAGGGGCGCATTTCTACCATAACCAATATGTACAGAAACTGAGGGGGTTAGGAGTGAAAAGCTAATCAGCAATTTCTCTGTGATTGAGGTGACCCATGTAAACATAGCCATTTTGAAAAATGGTTTGTAAAATTGGCTTTATCTTCAAATGAAATAGCTGCTTAGTGCCAGAGCAATTCTTTAAGATCACTGCGGTGAAATTAGTGATAATGCAGTGTTGGGATGGCCAACATTTCACAGAGTGGAGCACTTAGCCTAAAGATATAAATAATACTTGCTAGAGCTCTCACCTGGAGCTTGAGGAAGAGATAATTTACTCTCATTACCCATCCAGTTTCACTGGGAGCTGTATTACTGGCAGATGATGAGGACAGGACTGACTTGCTTTCTTTTATGGGCTTCACCAGCTCCTGTGGCTGTCTCACGTGGAAGGACTGCTAATAGGAACAAGGTACAGAGATCTGAGGGCTGTCATTGCCAAAAGAGTAGAGAAAGCCATATCCTTAAAAGCCAACATTTCTGCTAAGTGTGATGTCTTAATGGGTGATTACTGGGTTTATTTCCTTGGAAGTATTCTGAAAACATTTTTAAGATCTGAGTAAACTTTATGGTGCTTTTCCAGAGACTAGTTTGCATTCTGAGAGGAACTGCCACTAGGACAAGCTGCCTCAAGATGTTTTGTTGCTGAGGATTGGCGCATAGAGTAGGATTGGTGTGAAAAAGATGCTAGCAAAAGCACTGGCTGTTGGCTCTGAACATGCAGTGGCTGCAGGATGACACCTTCAAACTTCCACTGTGGCACCCACCAGGGAGTATTGGATGGGTCTTCCAGAAGTAGCATTTGTCCCAAGCAGAGCAGCATTCCAAGAGGCAGCACTCCTGTCCCGCCCTCAGACAGACCCTAGTCAGAATTTTATAGGATGGACAGACAACTTTTGCAAAATTCACGACTGGATATAATTTGTTTGCCACTGCAAACAAATAGAAAAGCAAAATAAACCAAATATGCTACTTGTGCATGCATATGCAGCAAACACCTTATTGCATTTTCATTTACAAAATAATTTAGCTTCATCAGCCACGGGAAGCCCGGCTTCCTTCACTGCATTTCTTCTCAGAGAAACCAGCCCCTGAATACCACAGTGACACAGTACACATTCAGCAAGGCATTGGTCCCATCACATTAGGCTCTGTCACATCACATCAGTTGATGTGACTGACAGAACCCGACGTCTCATGTCACAGCAGGGCACTTCACCCAACACCGCGAGTTACAAAGACGCACTTGCTAGCAAAGTAAAATGAAGATGAATTGAAATGATGTTGGATGGGGGAACATTCTTCAGGTCTTCCTGGTCAGAGCAATCTAAAAGCAAGTTGTATTCCAGTTTTTTATTGGAGTAAGATGGGTCAGATTTATGACATACAGAGGCGCTACACAATTAGCTTCTTCAGAAAGGCTGATTTTGTTAAAATGCAAAAGGAGATTAAGAGGCAGTAGTTCCCTCAATAAATACTCTGTATATGTGTGTGTATTCAAACTCAGCAGGCATTAAGCTACCTATTACATGTGTTTGTATGTTGTACATGGTTATATCTCTGTACAAAGGTAGACAACTGGATAAAATGCTCATGGACTCAAGGAAAATGGCTACAGCACTGCACTGCACTTCACATTTTGGGGTGTCTGGACAATTCACACTCCTGCATGCAAAAAAGCTGCTAATATCACATCCAGCTGTACTGGAAGGTGAAATGAATGCCCTGTCCCCAGACTGGATAACTTTTTTAAGCTAGTGGTGTCTTCTACCTTTCCCTGTTAGTCTGCAAGGTCCTCAGGACAGCCTTTAATTTCAATTTATTTGTTTTACAGACAGACATACTTTCTTAATCTCACTGTTGCTCCATTTTTTAAAAATTACTTTTGTGTTCTGACTCTTAAAAAGAGTGCAGAGCTTTCTCTTCTGCTCGTTCAGTGGGCAATGAAGAGTGGATCAGCTCTACTGTGCTAACACCCTGTACTGCTGAAACCCTAAAAATCATGAAATATAAATATATATTAAAAAATAGTTAAGTATTAGGTAGTGTATATGTATTAACTACTGATATTGCAGTGATAAGTATATTTTATAAGAATGCACATATATACAAGAATGTACATACTAGCAATTAATATATATTAGCACCTCACGTTCATCAGAGGTTTTGCAGTGAAATTATTCTTAGAGGCTTACCACTGCAATAACTTTCTATCTACAGATTGTATCCTGTATTCTACTTGGACACCCCACACTCTTTTATAGCCTACACTTACATGATACTTTCTGTTTTCTGACATGCTTGCCTCATGTTTCATGTTAGGGCACCCTTTTCTCACAGTCCCTTCAGACCCATCCCTTCAACCCTCCTCAACCACTCTCAAAGTACTTTGCCCTTGGCACTCCAGAATGCCTTCTGCTTCCCCCATTCATTTATTGCTTACTACTGCAATCTCTGTCTGTGGAAATCAGGAGGGGGCCCCCTTCCCTGAGTCAAGCTGAATTTCCTCACTGCAAGCGGTGGAAGTGGCAGCTATCACCACAAGGGTGGTCAGCCTACCTTTCCCTGGGAAAGCCTTCTAGAGAGGACAGCCAGCCCTGCTGAGATGGGCTTGCCACACGCCCCGGAGGAAATAATGGACAGTGGCTGCTCTTCGGGAAAGGGGGAAGCAACCTGAACTCTGAAATGGAGTATTTGACCTCAGCCTTTCAAAACAACAGTCACACCAAACCTATGTGAGAAGACCGGTAAAGAAAGCTTCAGGAGTGTGAAAAGGCTCCTTCCCCATCCCTGTTTATGTGTATTTAGAGCAACTCAGCCTGCTGGCCTTGATACCTGGTGACTAGTTGAAACCACTATGCATCATGTTTTTCATTTCACTAGAAATACTGCTTTATGAGTTTCCTTCCTTTATTTTCTATTTTGATGGCATTCAGGACTATGTGTTACCTTCCATCAGTAAATGGTAATTTCCAGCACCTTAACTGACTAAACATTCATATAGAAATAAACCCAAACTTATCTGTAACTGGAAGCTTTTAATTAAACACTCATTTATTCTGAGACTAAACTGTGAAGTTTGGTTAGAGCTTTGCCACAGAAACACTGGGCTGCCTAAAGTGTGAGTGAAATATACAGTGTCTGAAGAAATAGTCATTATACTCTCAGTGTCTATTACCATTAAACACTAAGACACAGTTTTTCATCTTATCTAAATGCTTTTCTCTGGTTTTACTTTCCTGTGGCTGGTGAAGAAAAGATATAGCTCTAATACTATATTGATAGGAAAGTAAACGTGGTTTCTGCAGCCAAGCTCATGCTGCTGTACTGAAACCTGCCAGGGAATATTCCTTAGGACTGGACACTGACCCTCTGCGCTATTGAATTGTTAGTTTGGGCTCTTCCATTGCTTTGGACTTGCTAGCACCACCAGCTGATATCACTCCAAGCAATTCCTAGGCATGTTTCAGGAGATTTGAGGGGGCACAGATCATTTCCAGCTCCCAGTCTGCATGCATCTGTCCTGTTTTAGAAAGCAAGAGATCTTAAGTCTTATTTCAGCTAATCCAGGACATTTATGCTAGTTGGTGTCATCATCAGAGCATGGTCTCCTGTCTGCCCAAATTGCCTGTGCTGTGCCCACGTTGGTACCTGAGCTGACTCCAAAGCTGTGTCAATAACTCAGCGGCTGCTGCTGGCAGCAGTGGGAGCTGCCAGGTGCTCAGGGCTGCTGTAATCAGGCCAGGTATGCACGGCTGTATTTAAGAAGCTGAGATTTGTAAAGTGACAATTTATGTGTATCTGGTTCCATAAAGATATATACAGACGAATACAGAAGGCAGTTTTTAGATTCAACAGTAGAAAACAGATACGGAGCAGTGATTTGTGAAACACTATCGAGTTGCACGCTGAGAAGAGGAAATCACCTCCCTCGCTCAGCTGCCCCGGTGTGTTAATCTGACAACTTTGGTAGTCAACACTGACTGCAGTAGGTCTCTGTTTGTAGTGCAATGGATAAAACAGCAGCTGTTTTGATTTGTATTATCATGTACACTGCGATTTTCCAATATAATCTATAAGGGAATGCATAACCAAATCCAGTATAATATGGTGATTGTACCTCCCTCATGATCTTCTGAATAGCCTTTTAAAATATTATTTGCTGCAGTATATAAATGCTCCAGAAAAATATTTATTTATTTTTAAAGTTATGCTATTAAAATCTCAGGACAAAACATTTTGAAGTTGAAATTGCACAAGCATATGCATTTTTATTCAGTAATCCATGATGTACATCTACAGTATTTCAAATGACAGGGGTTTTTTTTTCATAAATGTGCATGAGTACAGGAAATTGTGTAACAGTTAACTCCTGATGTATTCCCCCTAATTTCATGATGATATAATGATTATAAGCTCTGTCATGTTTGGGTTTTGTCTTTTTATTTTTAATTCAGCATTTTAATGAAAGCTTTTTGTTTCCAAAATATAAATTCTATGACTTACATGGAAGTTACAGTCAAATTTTCTGCATTTATATTTATATGAATACTATTAAATCTGCCATAACTTCACAGGTATTTTTTTTCCATTTTGTAGACATTTACATTATATTTCAGATGAGCCTTTTTAGACATATTACAGGCAATTTAACTTAATTTCAGAGAATTTGTTATAGTTGTAACCCTTGTATTTCAAAGGCTAAGGATATATTTTCTGAAAATTTTATTTTTTAAGACTACTGATTTATGCCTAACTGACTAAAAACAGATAATTAAAGATGTAGAGGTTTTTATAGAAAGTAGCCCTTTTTTATTTTCCTTTAATGATTTCAGTGTCAGAAAATGACATGTTAAGCAGTTAATAAAGTTACAATTTTTATTCCTTGTATTTATCAGATTCACCTGAATCTGACGTGTTCTGTTACATGTCAGGGTGTTTTAAACATTTCCTGTCATTTTTATCATTAGTTATCAGAACTGAATATTTCTTGCCTATTGGTAGATCATTTTCTATGCCATGGAATTCTTTCAGAAACAATCTTCCTTCAAAACTTCTTTCATCCTCTGATCATTAGAAAAATAATGTTTTTTTTTTTTTTTTTAAATTCAGCTTAACTAACATTAAGTAACTGGTCCTAGAAAAGATGAGGAAAACCTTACATATTTCATGATTAGTTTTTCTCGTAGATTTTTTTAAGGTATTGTGAATATCAACATCACATTAGCTGACTTAAAAAAATCTGTTTTTAAGCCAAACTACAAAAGGACAAATTTAATATTTCTGATGCTCCTAAAACCTAAAACAAAACCAAAAAACATTCAAAGACTTTAATTTTCTACAAAAGATCCGACTGAAATAGGTCTTTAAGTGACAGAGGAAAGATTAAAAGATATTAAGAGATAGATTTTAAAAAGTGAGAGTTATGCACAGGAATTTTTAAAGCTCTACAAAGCCCTTTTGCTCTTTCTCTCTGAAAATAAATGTGGTTAATCTGTCTATCTGAAAAAAAATATCATTAAACAACTGTTCCTAAATAATTTTGTGCTAGTGGAAGACAGAGAGACACTAGGTAGAAAGCAAATATCTAAACTCATTTACTGATTTGCATCACAAAAAAAGAGAGTGAAATTAAGTTTATTCTTGCTGTTCTAATGGGACACTCTCTTCCCCATTACAATTAATTTGGCTAATAATCAGACTAAACTAATTTTCTCATCCACAATAACAGGTGAAAATCAAAAGCATACTACAGTATGAGAGCAGCTTGTGTTTCTTCATTACACATTATAAATACACATCACCCACATAAAAATGAATGATGTGGTAAAGGATTTTTTCAGTATATATTTGGCTTGAATGTGTAACTCATGAATGAATTATGGAGGTCATTCCAAATATGTGCTGACAATATGTCTTGCAGAACAAGAGCACTGATATTGCCAACGTCCAACTTTCAGAAATCTTGAGTCAGGTCACAAAATACTGAAGGTGATTGCAACTCGAGAAGTTTACCAAAGGAAAAGAAAAAAGCTTAAAGTTTTATTTACTTTTCTTTTTGATTGTGGACCCTGAAGAGCCACATCCTTAAATTTTTCTCTACAGCTGTATGACCAATAAGTGCACCATATTTAAATGAAAGTAGAGATAACCTTTCAACCACTTGAATGTGTTTTTAGGAAAAAAATACCCAAACACCTTGATCTTTATAAAAATGATAATAAAAATGTAAGAGCTGGAAATGGTGTGATGTAAATGTTAGGGATTTCCACTTTAGTATGTTGCACCTTGCAGTGTTTAGCAATTTTATTAAGATAATTGATTTCCTTTCTCCACTTGTAAAGCCTTAATTAGTGAACCCTTTATTTCATTAACTCAGGTGAATTCAGTGGGGTCCAAGGGTATATCTAGATTTGGTACAGACAAACCAACCATGTCTCTATATTAAAATATCTAGCCCAGAAGTATCACTCTGCTGGTGAAACAGAGGTTTTGCCTCAGTGGCACCCATGAGTGCACTCAGTCAGTGTGGGTCTATGGGAGAAGTGTTGATGGATTGCCAGCACCACACCTCTTTCATGTCAGAGAAGGAAATCATTGCTGATGGAGAAAAATTTCTCTGGAAGGTTCCATTTAAACACACCCAGTGACCAAGAAGCTGGGACCATGCTGGTGGCACCTTGCTGGCTGGAGTAGTCTCATCCATACTAGGGAATCCCCACAAAGGGCAGCCTGAGCATGCTTCCTCTGATCCCACCTCCCTGCCAACACTCTCCTGCTCCCATGCAACTGTGTGTTGTTTTGCACACCTCATCCCCAGTACTGAGGGCATTTCTCCCAGGCTACCTGACCACACGAAAGAGAACATCCCCCATTAGGGAAAGGTATGCATTTTACAGGAGGCAGCTTGACTTTAAAAAAGAGTAAATCTCTTCCCCTGGATGTTGCGAACCAGGATGGAGAACTGATGCCTGCAGAGGTGACACGGCAGGGTAAGACACTCACGAATTATGAGGGCAGATGTCAGTTCCAAGTGACATGTTTTCCATAACCTACTGCCTCTCTTTGTTTATCCATCAAATACAATCTATATAGCAACTGCTCATCTATTTAGTCCTGGGTAGAGCATAGAAATGCGAGTCAGACCTCAAATTTAGTTTGGCATTTGCCTTCTCAAAAGGACATGTGATTTATGTTTATAATAAAGTATTTGAAATGTCATTTAATAGGAAAACAAATGGCAGTTGGATTCCCATGAGCAAGGAGAGGGGATTGTGAAACTTTGAATTAAGTGGTTCTATCTTATCACACTTTAAGTTACATATTTTTATTCTAATTGTAAAAATTATCTGCCTTGACATATCTTTTCCATTATTTTTGTTAAAGGGTATTCATCAGCGGTGTTAATGATGACACAAAATTTTAATATATGCATTAAACATTTAAGTTTTAATATGTTAACATGACATAGGATGTGAATAATAACAATGTTTTATATATGAAGTGAAAACATATTTTATGTTGGAAATAGTTAGAATGCCTGGCAAGTGACTTATATCCATAACAATTTCATTTAAATATTGCTTTTGCACCCCATCTATCTTAGATGCAATTTTATAGTCCTTTTTAAAAATTCATTTCTGCATGACCTCTTTGAGGCTGCAACTTAGTGCCTCTAGCCTACATATTCAATTGCACTTGTACTTGTTCCCATTCAATTACCTTTCAAAGCGGAGAAACCAGCAAGTGCCCAGATCTGAACTGCATTTACCATTCTGGGACTTTTCAGGAATTACAACTTCTGTGCGGTTACACAGTAATAAGGGTAAAAGGCTAGAGAAAATCCATCAAATTGCTAAAATATGATGGTCTACCGGGTTTGATTTAGATCTTCATAATTTGGGACCTCTTGGAACAGCCAGGTAGTTCCTAATATAAGATTATATTCCCTTGAATATCAGAAGATTATGATGCATATATACAACAGCTTTCCTTTTATTTCTTCATATCCTGCCTTCTGACTTGCGGCTCAAAAATAATTGTCCCAATAGCATTAGGGAAAGGGATACCTTTGAAAGGATACATTGTAAAAGGAAAGGAAATGTTTTGGTCTTTTAACGTGCCTAAGTGAGAAAGTAATTTACAAAAATCTCTGCAGAATTTCCATTGTCTGCAGGCCTATTATCATATGACCAAATTGTGCTGATGGAACGAAATCTCTGCTCTCTGACTTTATACATAGCATAAATTCAAGAGTAGTTTCCATTCATGACAGTATATAAGCTTAAACAGACCTTGTACCCCAAAAGTTCACACTTTCAATCTGTTAGGGCTGCGATGTGTATTAAAAATATATATATAAATCAGAAAACAGGCATTCTGGAGCTGCAAACAGGCTTCCCTGTACGGTGCCCATTCTTATGATATGGCTGAGAATTTACGACTCATCTCTGAGCACATTTCTCTCAGACAGTAGCAGACACTGCGGTCCAGCAGCAGGCTGCCTCCACCCCACCACCTCCAGCAGATGCAAGATGTCAAGGAACAGATCAGGAAAAACACCAGGGAAGGACAGCAGATACTGCACATTCCACCTGGAAAAACTCTCTCTGCAATAAGGCCGAGATTTTTTCCACTGCATCAAATTCCAGGTGAATGTGGCAATGTGATATAATAAGCAAAGCAGAGATACTAGGAAAATCATCATTTCAGAAACATAGCTAAAAAGCTAGTACTGAATATGCAAATATTAACATGTAGATGGTAAATATTTTTATCTTTAGAAATACTAGCTATAATTTGCTTCTCTGTTTATTTGTGTCTCCTATGTAATATCAAGCATTTAAAATATTTATGGTCATGTTGGTTCTAGTCCAGCTCTTTGATCTTTCCTCTTCATACCTTTTACATGAAGTTCCTTGTTAATAACCTAGAGTAAATGTATTTTAAAAGATGTTTTTTCTTCTACATGCTCTATATATATATACACACACATATTTTTTAAGAGCACAAATGGATGGGTCAACATTTATTTTGAAGAAAACATTTTTTCTCCTTATTTAATTTTTTATTGCTATCTTGTTTTAACAAAGGGTGTGAATAAGTTTACGAGGGTCAGAAGAATTGTTCTGCCTTTGCAGACAATTCACCTACAGAGGTTCAGCCACTGATGGGAAATTGCAAAATGGAACTACTACTTTTTTTCCTGTGGTGAATAATTTATGCTTAGGAATGGTTTCATCACTGAACACTCTTCAAGTCATTAAACTGAACTGAAGAAAATGGGGTGAAGTCATCATCAAGAAGGTCAATTTATGGAAATACTGTTATCTCTTTCACAGTATTATTAATACCTACTGACACCTTCACATTCGGTGGGGTAAAGCCAATCATTAGCCTATAAGCTATAAGTAAGGTCTCAAGCACATGCTCACAATGAGAACATCATTATTGTAAAAGTGATCTGAATGCACCAGGTATGAGAAGGAAAAGACAGTGAGACAGGAGGAAGAGGCAGCTCTTGATCTTAGAAAGTCATAAACATAAAACCTGATTTTGAGCAGGCTGCTGTATTTTTTGCCACGGATCTGCACGGTGCTGCTGTTACTAACTGCATACTGGTATCTATGTAGCAGATCGCTTCAGTGTCTGAAGAACAGCCACTCTGTAATTTTAGGAATAATTAAACTTGGCAGAGGGTTAAAGGGAAAGGCTATTTGACTCCCTTTGAAATGTCTGTAATATTTACAATGTTACCTACTAACATCTAGTTAAAGCACAGTGGCACCTGGGAAAAGTTTCCTTCTATAAGTCCTGCTGTTTTTAAATCAAATGACTTGCATGTAGATTACAGACACGTAATCTTTGCAATCTGTCTGTCATGACTTAAGGTTCAGATAAGTCTACTTAGCAGGATTTTTGGCACTGGCAATCACAAAGAGTGCAAGTTTAAGAATTTCCTTAGCTAAAAATGCTATTCTTTTGAATGAGTTTAAGAGGATATAATACTTCAGTGACAAGGTTATAAACAGTACCTCTAGAAATACCTCTGAAAATTCTACATTCAACGAAAAATATTTATAGCATTACACCTGTGTATCATATTTAAAATTAACATACAATTGATGTACACATCATGTTTTATGAGCTTAACAGGTAGCCAGTGCTGCTTAATTTGACTTGCAATTTTTGCAAATCTGCTGATAATCCAAGTGCACTTCTCTGGGAAGAAATATAATAAATCTCAGTCCTGAACCAAACAGAATCCCTTCTTGTAATAAATACAAAGCATGCCTTTTATTTCAAAGTGATAAGTACTGTTCCTCCATTTTCTGAGACAAGTAAAAAGAGTTTACCCGGATTTTGTTTGTTTGTTTGTTTGCTTGAATGGAGCCTTCCAAACTGGAATCATAGTGTCCCAAAAGGGACTATCTGACACTGACATGATCAATATGAATTTCTGAATGCACTGAATCTTTTCTATAAATGTGAGTTACATAAAAAAGTAAATATGGATTTCGGGTATTTTAAGAATATTATTTTCTAAGGGATTTAGCAGTAGCATCATAGAAATACACGAATGAAAATAATCTTTAAAACTCAGCTCCCCCTGCTTTGAGAGACTGTCAAGTATTCTCAGACCATCTGATTTTTGTCTAATCTGTTCATAGAGGTCTTCAATAATGAAGTAAAGAAGCTCCCTAGGCAGCCTCCTCCAGTCCTCAAAAGCCTTTGCAGTGGACAGTTGTTGGGTTTTTTTTAATGTCTAATTTAATCTAATCTAACCTTTTTCTCCCTTTTGAAAAATTAAGGCAGTGATTTCTTTTTTACACTGGCTGAACATGGAGAGTAACTCATGACTGTGCTCATTATAGAATCTTTTTACATATTAGATGATTACTGAATTGCTCCTCTTATCAAAATTACTGTTTTCAAAACTAAGCAAACCCATTTCTTTCAACCTTCTGTCAGATTTTTAAACCTCTTAGCAGTGTTTATGCTCTTGGCCTGCACTCTAGTTAGTCTGCATCTTTTCTTAAAGTGCCATGCTCAAAACTAGACCATATATTTTAGCTGAAGTCCTGTTATTGCTGCACAGGACAGAATAAAGACGTCCATCTCTAACTTATGGCATGCCAGCTGGCATGCTCCAGAATGACACTGGTCTTTTGACTTGATATAATCTTCAAACATACTAAGATGTTTTAATTCATCATTGCTGCTAGATATTTTTCTGTTCAGCCATTTCATATTTTCTGTTGGTTCTCTTCCTTCCCAAGCATAGCATTCCTTAGAATTTCACATTATTGGTTTTCGAGTATTTCAGTAACATTTTTAGGATCACTGTGAGTACTAATCTTGTCCTCCCAAGTGCTTAGAATCCCTCCTAGAAAGATGCAATCTGCCAGTTTTATGTGTGCTCCATTATTCATTGTCCAAGTCAGTAATGTGACTGTTCAATAGATTGGACCCAACGCAAATTTGTTGTGTGAGTTTTATAGCAAACTGCTAAAACTGACAAATTTTAGAGTTTATTTTGATTGGAATCCTCCACTCAAATCATTTGTTCATAATGGCCAATCTACCTCAACATATGAAGGTTTGTATCCTTATTCCTTTACAAAGGTCAGCATCCATAAGTGGCTGTGTCAGAATCATGTCTTTCATAAGCTGCACATAGAAACAATAGTGCTATTGCTTTTTCCTTTCAGTTTTTCTTCACTTCCTAACAGGAGAAAAATGCTAAATATGTAAGTTCTTTGTCATGTTCTCTTTGACCAGATTTATGACACACCTTTGCAGAGACTTGGAAATAACTTTTGGGTTTACCACTGAAATTATAGCTCATGATCTATAATTTCCCACAGCATTTCAATATGAACTGGTAAAACTGTCACTAGCAGAGTTTCTATATACTGCACAAAATGTTCTTTTCTTACATATAGCACACAGTAATTTAAAAAAATGGAAGTGTAGATGTATGCATGACACTTGTTTTGCACTTGGGATTTGCATTCAGAGAAACGCATAAGATTGCTGACTCATAAAGTAGATGAATTTGGAAGGCCATTGCTTACTAATTTCCCCACTAATTTCCCCACATTGCCACTAGTAAAACTGTACAGGAATAATGCACCTAATTCGCTCAGGTGTTTTTGTAAATATTACTGACTGGCTGTCTCTCTGGGTGCTCAAATGCCTTTTCATATCTGGTCCCTAATAAATAATGGAACGTAGATGTTGCCCTCAGCTTACCAGTTTTGCTTTAGCATTGCCTGCATCCTGCCTGTCAACTGGATTTAGGATATTTGCATAATTATGTTTCATTCATTCACTACTGGATTTTTTTAAACAAGAAAGGGAAAACCAAACCAAACAAGGAAGCAGGGAACAGCCTATCTGCATGAGGCATTTAAATGCCTCCTGCTAGGCATGTTTGAGCAGATCCCATTTATGCATTTAGTCTGAAAAAAAAGTAAAACATTTAAGGTAATTAAAATAATTCTGAATTCAATTTTGAATCCTGCTGGCATTATTTAGTATTCTGTGAAAACTGTCATGCAAAGTGAAAAAAAAAAGAGTGTAAATAATCTTTTCCCAGTACAATGAAGTAGTCCTACTGCTACTGAAATGTGTAACAAAACCTCTGAGATCTTTTGGAAGAACAGCAAGTAACTTCAAGCTTTTGTATAGGCCTGATTCTTAAAAAAATTCACTGCAGTTCAGTGACTGAGAATCCTCTTTAACTGCCAAGTTCATGGTGACCAACGCTGCATATAATAAAAACTTTGCTTCTGCTAACTTGAGGATCAGAAGCTGGGAACGAATCTTGATATTTTCTGCAGGAATAGAATTATTTCTTTCATTGCTAACTGGGTAATTCCAATGTACAGTCAAGCAAGGGTTTAGTATAACTTTGCAGGGATGTACTCTGGAAACACACAAGAAAAAGAGAGCAGCTTTGCACACATGTGGAAGAAAGACTACAGAGGGTTAGTCTAGCAGTGAGACAAAAACCATTCCATTTTCAATGGGTCCAGAAGAAAAAAAACAGAAAAGAAAAAAATTAAAAGGGAAGGAGGAAAATGTGAAAAAAGCAAGATTTTTTTTTGCTTCCAACATCTTCAGGTCTAAAGCTGGTTAATTTACTCCCAGACTGTAGAAAAAATAGCTATAACAGAAGCATAGAAACAGGCTTCATCACAGGATCCTGTGTTTCAGAACATCTGGTCTGTCCTTCCACCTTTCTGATGGGAATAACTATACATACATGAAAGCATCTTTCCAATGTATTTTTAAAAATCTTTACTGACACACAAACTTCTCTTGGCAATGTATCCTGATGTTTCATTACTTGTATCACAAGAAATTTTTTACCTGAAATCTAAACCTAAGTCGCTCTTACTTGAAATAACTTTTTCCTTTATTCTCAGTGGACATGAAAAGATGTTTTTCACTCCTTCGTAAGTAGCCAGACTGTTACCATTTTCCCCCTGCTTAGTTTTCTTTAGCAGTTACTTTTGACCACCACCAGCAGACTACCAGTCTTTCCTTACATTCCATGTGCTTTGGGTTTCTAGCAATTCTCATTGCTTCTTCCTGGCCTCCCTCCATCTGATCTGAATCTTTCCCTACCTGTGAAGATGGCATATGTTCATCTATCCTGTGGCTTCTAGGTAGAAAAGGAAAGATATGGCTTATCACACATCTTTGATTTAAACCTGAAAGATCAGAGTGATTTCTTTAAAAGTGATAATTTCTGTCCTCACAGGACACTGTTTCATTGACACACGGCGTGCTTTTCTTCGACTGCTTGTTTGCTATATATATATCTGTCATTATTTAGCTAAAAATTTCAGGGACCGTTGAAGAACTGGCCCTGACATTTTCGGCAATGACAAGTTGGTTCAAAATCCAGCTACTCACCACTCTCCTTATTAAATGCAGCAATAAATTAATACTTTTATATGTTCCAAATAAACCAGTGAGAAAAAATGCTGAATATAAAACTGAGATCAAATCCCTTCTGAGAAATTCATATTTGGTGTTTTAGGATCTCTAGGACTGTCATGTCTCATTTTGAGCTCTTTTGAACACTAAGTATTAAAGCACATTTATCTTCTGAAACATGATTGGGGAAAAAAATGGTTTCGTAGGATTTTATGGGCATTGTGTCTTTGTTAATCAACAGGAAATACATTGCATTTACCAGTAAGAAATTAGAAATTAATTCATGCATATTTCTTTTTTTAATTGCCACTCTTGGAAGCTCATTATGTTTATGAAAGTCGAGCAGTTCTTTCTGGCTCACACACATCACTACCCATTACCCAGAGCAAGCAAGAATAGGTGCAAAATAGGTTCAAATGAAGTTTATCACACATACTGGAGGTAAAGATTCTCCTGCTATAAATTAGCTAATAATGTATTTGACAATACAGAGAGCTAAATGAATGTCTCATGTCTAACAAACATCTGTATTTGCACTCCTGCAGATAATCAGAGAGCACTCATCCACAATGAATTTATTGAAGGAGGCTGATAGTTCTTTACCGTGAGACTAAGTCAGAGCACATTAATGTAACACACAGTCATACAAGTGCCCCCAAAAATGTGGGACACATGTGCCAACCATCCAGCCATGCTGCTCTTTGGTACTCTGTCAGCTTGCTCACAGTGGATTACTGCTGACAAGTTGTAAGTCCAGATTGGCTGGATTCTGCTATGGGATCTGATCCTTTGTGATGCTGAATATCGCTCTAAGTGATACAGACTGCAGACTGCAAGTCAGCACTTCATGGAAAATGTTCAGGAAATTGAAGAAATAAGTCCAGGGGCTGCCACCCCCTGAGATGAGACAGGGAAAGCAAGAAGTTACTCAGAATGATCCCCAGCTCTCTGTTCTGGTTTTCTCTAGTTGCTCTTGTCATCAAAAAATACAACCAAAAGGATGCAGAAATTGTAATTAATGGCCAAGCTATGTGTGGACCTCCTCCTGTGGTTCTAGGCATGAGGTTGTTGTGGCAAAATTTAAGAAGACAGCCTTTTTTGGGGTTGTTTTTTGTTTTGTCTTTGTACGAACTGCACCCAATCTCTGCAGGCTCCAGGGTTCTATTGTTCATTTTATTAGTCTTTCCCAAGAAATGTAGTTTTAACCATTGAGGAGAAAGAGGCAAATAGTTGTGTTTTCCAGAGAAGCCAACTCCATTACGATTATGCAAAAAAATGTGAGGCCTGAAAAACCTTTTCTTGTTTAACTCTTCCTTTTTGCTAGCTAGGTCTACAACCCTCAAGCTCACGTTTCTGTAGGCAGGCCTGCACCCAGACCGCACAGCTGACTGTGCACAAAACTCTTGTGCACAGTCAGCAAAATAGCTTATTTCGATCAGCTTGTTTTCTGGAACTCACTTTTTCATGCATGCAGAATAGTTAAGAGTCTCCAGGGCAAGACTGGAGTCCCAGTTTCTTTTTATCTGGACGTGGGAAGAGGGAGAAAATGCCAGGTTCTTGGGCTTGTGCCCAGTTGTCCCAGAAGACCAAAGCTTAAGCTCAGGAATTCAAATGTGAAGCAACCAGAATCCTTCACATATGGATGCTTGGTGCGGGAACATTTTTGGAAATTTCAAGAGCAGGTTAAATAGTCAATTTTTATGGACTATAGGCATATACATTTTTTTCAATACAAAAGCAAGATCTTTTCTCTTCCGGCCTACTGGTAAACTAGTCTTTCTGTTGGTCTTTCATGTTTTCTCTGCATTTCATCAACTGGAGGCAATTTGCACAGCTTTCCTCATGTCCAGGTAAGGTAAGAAAATCGCCATTAAAGTTGTAAAAATCTAGGAATGAATGAGCAGATGGCACTAGCAATTCTAGCTGGGATTACTTTACTTGTAAGACTGCTACATTGTAAGACGGGAGCGCAGGAAGAGAAGCAAAGAGAACTTATTTGCTATTATTGGCAGAGTTCACAAAAAAAAAGGTACGTTTTCTAAGGGATACCAATGGGGAAGGCGTAGCAAAAGTATTATGTGGTTTAGATTCAGGGAATTTGGTCATGAAAAGTGTTGTCATAGGTCACTTGTCCAGCTTGTCTGAATGGAATTTTTTTTCAAATTATCTAGTCTTGTGCATCTAATCTGAGTCTGTGGACAAGACTCTTTATGTCTGCACGAGAAGAGTACTGCGAATTCCAAACCTGGCTTTCTGAAACTCATTAGGCTTTGTTTGCTGCCTTTAATAATGACTATACAAGACACGAAACAGATGCAGACAATTGCCAGAAAAGCAATGATCAATATTGCCATTTTGCTTGGCAAGCCCAACCAGGGTGAATTAGGGATGGACTGGACAGTAATATGGGAAATAATGGAATGTCGTTACTAGCAATGCCTGATCTCAGCTGTGGTATATGGCCATATACTTTAAAAGGATATTGCAGGATTAAAGAATGTTTAAGAAAGAGGATCATGATAAAGGGGCCTTAGGTAATTCAAACATGTAATGAGGAAATAAATTTTCCCCTTTAAAATTAGACTAGGGAACATAGTGTGTATTCATAAGAAAGGCTGGGAGGAGTTAACATTGTCTCACAGTGCAAGGAGAAGGAAGGCCCTTGCTGAACTGCAAGACAGAAAATACACCTTGGATTGAAATGTGCCTAGGCAATGAGGCCCAGAAGACATGGAATGTGAAGAGGAAATTTCTCTGAACAGTAATAAAAATATGCAAAACTATTTCACTTTTATTCTGAAACACAGATTGAATCACACAAAGCTGGTTGTGAACATTTAATTCTTCTAACTTAGAGATCAAGATAAGAACTACTTCCATGCCAGAGCACCAGAGAGCAGGTGCTACAGTAGTTGAGCCATGGGTCTAGTCTGATATTGTCTGGCACTTCATCCTTTTCCAAAAAACACTCTCACTGAGGACAGAGGTTTAGTCTTGCATCAGAATATGGTTGCCAGCACCAAGGAATGAAAGGGAACTGGCCAGCATCAGTGCTGGAGACTGATGAGGCCACTGAACATTCAGCAGCGGCACTCGTTCAGGATGAAGAATCACAGCCATCAGTAACCTCCAAAAAATCAGCAAGGTTTTGCTTTTTGCAAAGTCTGGAGACCCTAATGGCCCTTCAAGCTGAGGCTCAGATTCTGGAAAGAACTGTGCAATGTGGCAGCCTGTGATGGCACAAATATAATGATTTCCAGAGTCCTGGATGCAGCCATTTCCATTTGTTCCTTCATTCACATGCCCACACATAATAGTTTGTTCCTGACTGCTACAGCATCAAACAAAGCCAAATTTAATATTAAAGCATGATGTCAAAACTGCCCAACTCCTCTGAAGAGGCAACCATTGAAAGGCTGCTTTTATTTCAATGCTAATGGAGCATAAGAATTCAAGTACAAACCATTGTTTTGGGTATGCTTACTTAAAAATACATAGTGAGATGTCATGCCTTTAAACTCAAAGCTTTTGTTTAAGTAGAACAGAAAAACTAGGGTAAAAAGAAAAACTGATGCAGAGACCAAAATTACGTACTGGGGCGCTGGCTGAGCCAAAAATACACCTGTCTCAACATTCAGTTCAATCCCCCTGCACTGGGCTGCCTACCAACTATTCATAGCAAGTCAAATTTTAGCCAGAAAAAGGCTGTGAAAGGACTCGTGTGTATGTGTGTTAGTGGAATATTACTACAAACAGCATTTACAAAAACAAACCATAAAAACATATTTTGAGCTACTGTAGTTGATTTTTTCAGGGTCAGAAAAAAGAACTCCCCGTGCTGATTGCTAAAAAGGAGGGCATATGCCCCCTAATACCTTTAAATCTTATTTCTTGTGAAAAGGAGCTCTTACTATTTTTGTTTCTAATCTAGGCCAAGTTCTGAAATCCTTGTAAAAACCAAGGGCTTAATAATGAAACAAAAAATAACTGGTAGCTTTATTTTTATATCAAAAGGAGATAAGGATTAAAAATACTAACTGTGTCTAACTGAGTATATTCCAGTCTGTTTCCCCATGGAAAAGAAAAAAAAAAAGAGTTTGTAAAGATTAGGAACAAGACTGTATTGCTTGGCACATGAGGACCTATAACCTTGACCACGGTCATGACATTCTGGCTGAGCTCCAGCTGTCCTCAGAGGGTGCCTGGCTTCAGCAGAACATGCAGAATAGGATTGGTCATTGACACAATTTAACCAGTCACTTCTTATTAGTAATTGTTTTTCATTAGAACCATATAAAACTTGAAGAGATGTTTTCATCACTATGTCCTGAATTTACATGTTATCTACACATCTATATTTCCCCAGGTTATTTCTCCCATTGCTACTATTTTTACACTAAAGGAGAAACTCCAAAGATGCCCCAAATTTTGTAGACTCTATTTTTATTTTTTTTTCCAGAAATAGGCTTTAAGTTCTTTATAAAAATTTGCTAAGATGCTGAATATTTGATAAGAGTTTTTTGCATTTTGAAAGTTACTGGTCATTCCTGTGGAGATGTCATGTGAAGTCCTCCTTATATATAGGTGATGCTAGTTGCCAATATCATTTAAGAGGTACCTTTTATTTACTCTGAAAAACCACATTGCATTCAAAATCCCTACAGATTCCTATAAATAAACTCTAGAAACTTTTAAATTAATAACGGTTGAAGCAGGTCTTTGCTATATCCTGATTTTTCTGTAAAATATGTACATTACTTCATCCCATTAGGAAATTGCAAATAAATCATACATACAGACAAAATTTCTTCTAGTGCATTAAAAAAAAAAAAGGTTGGAATCTCTATTTGTGATAATCACTTGAGATTTTTGGTCTTGACACCATACTGAATTATTTCATCATCTTGGAAAGCCCATTCAGTGTATCCTTCTTGAAGGATACCTTATGCAAATACATGGACACAGAGACACATACACACACACACATCTTGTTGCTAAACTTCATTCATATGCATGGAAGTGGCACTTTAATAAAAAGCATTAAAAATATGTTCACCTTCCCTGCATGCCTTGTATTTATTCCCCACCATTAAAAGGTGTGAGATGCATGGTAAAATGGATTTGCAAATCTGTTATTTCTCCTCAATATTGTAGCCTCAAAGCCTATTATCAGTTTCAGAATCTGTGTTAGGCTGAAGACAGACATTTTTCCAATGGTTGAGAGTCTACGGCCCGTTTGAGAGAAAACCATGAAGACCATGGACATACTCTCCAGCACATAACATTCCCTAGTCTTTCTACCTTTTCTGGACTTGAAGCAAGTTTAACCACCAATGTTTGTGTAGTCTCCTACAGTTTACCTGCTGTTACTTGCATCCCTAATGTTGGGGACTACTTCTGAGTACCTTCTGCTCATCTGTCTTCCAGAAGAAGATGCCATATGTGTCAGCTATTAATGAGATACTTGCTAGTCTCTTGCCTGCTTATGTGCTTCATCTTCTATGTTCATGCATCCGGGTCCGACCGGGTGTCAACAGATGACGCCAGAGATGAATATTTTCATGCATGTCACCTGCTTCTTACTGCTGACACGTCATCACCCTCCACCCTGATGCAGAGCTTCCATCAATGCTGCATTTTCATTGCTTCAGGTTGTGACATTATGGTACAGAGCATGTACCAAGGAAAATGGAAACCAATTTGCTTCTAGTGGGGTCTAGAAGAGTCTCTCGTTAGAGCTGGGCTGCCTGCAGTGAAATGATGCCAAGCCCTCTGCTCTACCAGCTGTATTTGTACCTGGAAACTGTTATCCTCAGTGAAGAATACAGTGAGTCTGATCCTGTCCAGAAGGAAGGCTTTGACACCACAGAGTCTCCAGGGGTGATTGGAATTACTGCTTAGGTACACGATCAGCTCCAGGAGGAAATTTTCTTCCCTTTTTTTGCAACTACTTACATGCAAGAGAGAGAACATCTGGGCCCAAAAGCTTTGACCCGGCACCAGAAGAGACCACCAATGCAATGCACTGTAGATTTCAGATATGCTCCCACTTAGACTCTGAAAAGCGCAGGGATTTTTCTCCATTTGCCATCAGGATGACTGGTCTGGCCCCTGAAACCTTCTCAAATGCTCCTGGAGGAGAGGAATGGTCAAAACAATCTTTCACTGGGTGGCTTGAAGGGAAAATTTGCGGATACTAGGATAGTAGAAGGTGAAGCTGGTAAACCTCTAAGGAATGGATTCCAAGCTCTTCTCATCTGACAGCTGCTTTCACTGGCATATCCTCTAACACTGAGTCAGAAGAAATGTTCCTGACAAGGCCATCATTCCAAACAGTTTTACCTTCATTCATTCTGACGATGGAATAGAAAAGACAAGGGCTGTGTAAATTAGTTTCATTTCTGAAATGGACTATGAACATGGTTAGAAGATGTAGAGCGGAAGAGCAAATGCAGGCCTTCTGTGGTGGTGCATTAATTTTGCTGGATCAAGATTTACAGTAGAAACAGAAAAAATCTGATTACCCATATTCACTCTTATTTCCATGATCAATGGCTTATTTTAATGAAGTTTTACACAGACAGTTACACAATACAGGTATTTATGATGAAATAAACTACAACATGAGAGACACAAAAAAGTTAATGTCTCCAATGCTTAAATATCCTTCCTATATCCAGACACACTGCATTAGGGTGATAATGTTGAAAGAATCAGAACTACATATGTTTCTGGATTTAAAATTTTATGAAGTTGGGCAACAGTCAGCTTTTAAATTGCAAGTTTTTTAGATTTGGGGGAAGGTTAGTTTGAGCCTGGCCTAGGTCAAGTATCAGGCAAAATTCAAAACTTGAAGACTTGAAAATTCAAGCTTTGATTCATCCATTGCATAAAAAGCCTAACACTTGTCCCTGAAGTGGCATTTGGAAAAGGTCCTACTATTCAGTGGAAAACATTCAGGTCTAAACATCACAATGAAATTTGGAAAAGTATCATATAGCTTTAAACAAGCACACTTTCTATTATTTACCATCTTACTGTTCACTAGCACTACTTCCTCAAATCTACAGTGCATTTGCTATGAACATGCATTTTATAAAAGCATATTAAGATGATTGAAAAACAACTATGAAATAACATATTGCTTGCTTTATTGACTTGCTTGTACACCTACTTAGTGATACTCGCTAGTTAGCTGCTTTAAAAAACGACACACAAAACAACTACTTGTTCAAGTGACTGCATTAGGACACCCTTTCATATTAAGGATGACTCTTCTTGTTTCCTTCCTCCCCACAGAAGGACGGCTTTGCCTCCTAGTAAAGGCAATTGCAAAACCCCCACCAGGATGAATATGATTTACATTAAGTCTTAAATGTTGAGTAGAGGCTCTTTGATCCCTTTCTGCAAATTCTGGCCAAAGCTGCCAGGCACTGACATACCTGTCTGTGGGATTCTGATGTTTTTGATGTTCATAGTCTGTGCATTGTGCTTTGATTTATGGAAACTTAACTAAACCAGCCACAGTCTGCCAAGAACTGCAAGTTTCTGGTTAAAATATCTATCTTATGACATGTGAATGCTTCCTGCTGAAATTGCTTTGATTTTTTTGCACTTTCTTAAGTGTCACCAACAGATCTGCAAACTTGGCTGAAATTCAGGGACTTCATCACAGCACCAACTGTCACACAACCTGAGACAGCATTTGGGACAAATAAGAAAAGGATCCTTAACCTGACCTCCATCTCTCATGCTCATGTGCATATGTTGTAATGCCTCACACTAATGTGGGAAAACCAAAGAGGCTTGGAATAGGAAAGAGTTTACCTGAAACCTGAACAGACTTTAGAAGGGGTCCTTTCAGGGAAGTTACTTGTTCCTGGCAGCTCTGTGGTCCAATGCTGAGCAGTTAAACCAGCCAGGTGGTCTCCCTGGGCTCCCTTTGTAGTCAGCACGCCAGTGGAAGAGAGTAGCTCTTCCTCATGGAAGAGCAGGAGGCAATTTTTGGCATTAGATTCACATTATTATGTACTGCAATCATATTAGCATATTGCACAATACTAGCACATTGGTATTGTTAGTGTATTAGAATCATATCAATGTATCATTAGCATAACCCCTTTCTCACCTCTCTGCTGACCACAGAGGTACCAGGGGTAACTTGACTTTCATGAAATGCCCACATTTGGAGTATAAGAATAACCAAGTGTGGTATGTGCTAAAAACTATGTCCTGGCAATTGCATGGCCCTTTTCAAAAGGTGTCTTATTGTACAGGTAGGTCTGTGGCAAGTGGCAAGGGTAGCTTGGAGTATACCCTGAGCTACACTTTGCCAATGGAGATTAAATTATCAGAATGAGCAGCTGCATACCTGGCATCTCTACAGATTTCAAGGCTAGATAGTTGGTTCCCAGATTCCTAAAGATGCTGAGTATTAAAAGCATCTCTCCAGTGGAAACAACCCACTCAGGGCCACGGCAGCCCTGCCACGTACGACGGGCTGGGAGCTGGGCTGCCCTCACTTCTTTCCAGGACAATAGCACTGTTTTCCTTCCTTTCATGCTGCAAAACAGAGTCAGCCTTGTTGCATTAAATTCTTACATTAATGTTCCATTAATTAGCTTCCCTTTCTTTATATTCGCTCTTCATTGTTCTGCTTTTACTTTGTTTCACTCCCCGTATAATTAAAATGGTTAACATTGTTCCTTCCTGTGGTCAGGACACATTCGCTTACGTCCGTGTCGCTCCCAGCCGCGGCTGAGGCCAAATGGAAGCAATTAAAACCAGGAACCACGTTGTCCGTGTGTAGCCCCCCTCGCCGCCGCCCAGCCCCTAACGCGCCGGCGCCTCCGACCTTTGCCGGGCCCCGCGGCCAGGCAGAAGGGCTCGGGGGGTCTTTCTGCTGAAATAAAGGGGGATGTATTTATCTATTTTGTGTAGCGTCCGTGTGTGCGGGCAGGGTTGTGCACCCGCAGCTCCACCTCCGCCCCGCCGCCCCTCTGAGGGGGCCGCTGCCGCCTCCGCCCGGTAGGTGGCGCCTCAACACCGCCCACCTGCGCGGGCACGGCCGGGCACGGCCCGGCCTGCTCGGGAGAGCGGAATAAAATAGAATATTAAAATAATAAAGCAGATGAGCAAAGCCGCCAGTCGCTCCCCCTGCGCGATCTCTTCTGAAAAGCGGAGCGACAGGATGGGCCTGGGCCCTGCTGCCGGCATGAGGACACCAGCGCCACGGTCCGGCTTGCCCGGCTGTCCGCCTCGATGGGCTTTTGGCTTACGGAAGAGCTATTAAAAAATGTGAGTTTAAATCACTTTAGTGTCGGGTCACCGAGGCCTCACGGAGCCTGCCCGGCTCAGCACCGGTCACTGCTGCAGTCGGTGCCCGGGCATTAGAGGCTTTCACATCCCCTGGGATCACACAGTGGGTGCAGAGGGGCCATGCTGGCACAAAACTGGTTCGATGGAAAGGAATTCCTTTTGGGAATGAAAAGTTGCTGTCTCAGGAGAAGGTGCTGGGCTGTGGGTCGCCACCTGAAGCACGCAAGAGTTAGGCACCAGGTCAAGTTAATGTGAGCCCCTTGCACACTCTCCCCAGAGCTCCCAGCTCAGCTTCCCGACTGCCTCGTCCCATGGCCCGCAGTACCTGCCTTTCACACAGGCTATATCGGCCTCTTTGAGTGCAAATCAGGGCTGCAGTCTCCGCTCAAGAAGCCAGGACCTCGTCTCTCCTGCTGTTTTTTTGTTCCATTACTATAAAAAGGAGCTACTGATATTTTGCTTCCCCAAAGTCAAACCCATTAAACAGCATAGGACAGCCTTCTATCATGGTGATGGGAAAAGTAAGGGAGGGAAGTTACAGATTTTTAAAAAGCTCATTTTCTTCTTCGGGTGTGTTTGTTTATAATTAAACACAGAAGTTCATTAAAACGCACTGATAAAAATCAAGAGATTTATTTAGAGGTTTCTTTGTTAGCCCGTATCAGTTTATAATGTATCTGCACAGTAAGGTAGTCACCTGCAAGATGTGCGAGGGATTTAAATACTGAATATCCATGTTTGGGAAGCAGGCAGGAGTGCAGTGAAACAGTCAAGGTGTTTTGGTGTTTTTTTAATTACATTTGACAAGAGTCACTATTCTCTTCAAAGAATTCACAGCTCAGTGTCAAAAAATACTGTTTTGGTTCACTTTTCCTTGAAAATCCTCTCCTGCAAGCAATGAAAGCAGTTGTCCTGAAATGATAGGATAGTTCTGGAAAGAGAAGAGTGTTTCTGTTGCAACATCTATGCTTCCACTTTTGTATATTTTTAACATAAGCAGCTAGGATGTTGGGAGGAGAGGGTGCTGGTATTACATCTTTGTTACTAGAATATTGACATCTCTTGCTTCATTGATTTTTTATTACAGTCCCAAGGTTAGAAATAATGATTGTCAGTGACAGCTTCTTTGCTGCTTGCTTCAGCTTCAAGTGGTAATTTCAAGCATATTTTATTTTAGATTATTTCTCCCCATCTATATAAACTCCCTGCCTTTCTGTCTGCAGCAGGAATAAGTAGTTTGTAAAAAGCCACCTCTTGAAAAGTTCAGGGCTGCAACATGCCAGCATAAAAGATAACACCAAATCGAGCTGCCTTTGTCACTACTACTGCTGCTGTCTTGGCATCTGTCGACAAAGAGCCGCTCCAGTCTGGGGATCCCTGCTGGGGTGAGATATGGCCGCGTCTCCAGCAACGGACCAGGCGACACCAGTGCCAGAACGCTGCGACCATCTGATGCAAGTCGCTCCTAATGAAAGTCCAGCATGGGGCTAAATGAGTTTCCTCCACTGCTGGGTGAGGGGCTAATGATAAAAGCCCTCCCTGGGCTCGCCACTGCTGTCAGTAGCTTTGTCAGGGCATATGGCAGTTCGCTAACTGCGGCTTGTGTGAGGTTTCCTCTCACCGTGTTACCTCTGGATTTGGCTGGCGGGCTCGGCTGAGACTCCTCTGCCTGCTGCCCGAGTGATGTGCGGGTGCGTGGGTGCCTGCCGTGGCTGAAGGGCGGGGACTTGTGGGGCGGTATCAGTTTGGCACCCGGTGACTTGCTATTGCTGCTGGAGAAGCACAGCTCGCCTGAAATCTGTGCCGGTTTGCTGTAGAAAAGGCTAAAAATGTCCTAGTTAGTGAGGTTAGCCGTGCTCTCTCACATGCAGACACGCTCTGCTGCCCCAGTCATGTGGGCTAAGCATTCTGCATTTTCAGTCACAGCATTCACAGGGTTGTTTTATTATTGTCATTATTATTATTGTTATTATTATTGTTGTTATCATTACTATATAATAGTAATAATAATAAAGAAGAAAGGAAGAAGAAGTAAATAGGACAGTTGTGGCCACAAAGTCCCTAGGCAGCTCACAAAATGTAATTTAAAATAATAAGAGGAAGAAAGTAGATTCTATTTTCCAGTAGTAGACCTTTCATTAGAGAAACCAGTGAGAAATTTGGCGAAGTAGATTAAAAAACCCCAAAAGACAAATGCACACATAGATGCAAACACACACACAGAGACAGAGATCTTGCACGGAAAGTGTGATGATTAAAAAAAAAGCCACACTGCCAAACCACTGTAGGGGTAGGGGCTTGCTGGCTCACATTCTTGTAACAGTTTCTTCCACCTCAACTTTTTGTAGTTGATGTTAAATATGAGACCTGTAATTTATTTTTTTTTCCAAACATAGCAGCAGCAGCATGTTCTCTGCACCTGTTGGTTTTATGATTTGCTTCTCACAACAATTCCTTTGCTGTTGAGACATGATTTGAATGACAGGCACTGCTGAATCAGCTTGTAAGTAGAAATGGAGGTGGGTTCGATGCATTTTCCAAAATAACCTCCCTCTTCATGCCTTGTATGACTTGCCCCTTGCAAGGCATATTTTATTCCTCTTCATCTCTTGCCATTCAATTTCTCTGTTCTGTTTTAATATTCTATCTCTCACCATTATGTCCACATTCTTGTGTTGTTCTCTTCTGACTACACTCCCCTGGGTTCACTCCTCAACAAGATATCAACAACTTAGATAACGGCAGATGCATTCATGAGTGACATGTTTAGTTAAAGCATAACCCTGCCCTTGAGATGCATTCATGGCAGGTCAAAACCATATAAGGCTTTTCTTAGAGACCTTCAATTACAGGATAGTCACTGATCCTGACTGACCATGCTAACTCCATGGTGCCCTGGGATTAATAATTCTCCTTTATTGAGTTAGACTGGCTTTTTGCCTCTAAGGACACAAAGCAGCTCAGTGGAAGGCCATAATCTGAAGCATTGTAAGAAACAAAACAAAACCTGCAGTCCAACGAAACAAAGTGCAGCCTTACTACTGTAATCACTGTCTGTTTTCTGTGACTTATAAACTCTACTCAGTAGAGTCCCGAGTCAGGATTTTGGCATGCTTTTGGGATTTGTCAAGGATGTACTTGTTTAAACGTGTATGGCACACTCTGTGGATCTCAAAGCACCTTAGGCCTGTTTATCATTTAGACTCGTAAGACCCCTGGCTGGGTAGGTTATGTCAAAGACTGGAAAACTTGGCATTGAGGCTGTGGTCTTTAGGAAGTTTATTACTGCTAAGATCCCTTCCAAGATCTGTGCCTAAATGCTTGAGGCACTATTGAAAAAGGGGTTTACGTGCCTTAGCAGATTTGCCCTGTTTCATAAGCTTCTCCCTGGCATTACTGTCAATCTTGAAAGCCAGTGGGAGTTCTGGATGGTCAGGGAGGTCACACAAAGGTCCATTTAATTGTATCAGATCGAAGCAAAGTACAGATGGAAGCCTGCTGCGTTTTTCTGGCACATGGTCCAGATGCCTTTTAAAACTAAATCTTTGGATTCAACCAACACATTCATTAGCAAGTGCTTTATGTGTGCTTCAGGTGATTCTTCTCTTGGTGGTATTATCTAAATGAATCAGTTTTTTAAAGGAATATGCTATTAATTAAAATATGTTGTTGTGAATCACGTGGGAAAGTCCATCAAGTACCAAAAGCATTATGTCCCATTTGTCATATTGCTGTGATAGTGTATTCAAGAAATTAATATTCCAATTTAACTGAAATAAAAAGGAATTTTATGTGAAAGCATTTTTTCCCTGTTTTGCTGTTGATAGATCCACATGTATCCAGTACAAACTTAAGATATGCTGTGAGTGGCTCTCACTATCTCTTGGAAGCTATGGGAGAAGCAACTGAGGGGCTGTGCATCCTGTGAGAGATTCTCAGAGCAGGCAGGCCCCAACAAGTCTGTGCCTGCTTGAGGGCAACCCTGACCACTACTGAAACGTGTGCAAGCCCAGCTGATGTTCTGGAGGTTCCTGGGATGTCTGTTGCAAGCTCCTCTCACTCACACCAATCCTGTGTTGGCCGTGCTTATTACATAGCGCTGCCTCTGTGAATGCTTCAGATGTCCTGGTGCAGGTTGCACCCAGTTGAGGACTTAGGCTCTGTCTCCAGCTCCTGCTCAGGAAAGGCTGTTTCTTGGCAGCCTGAACTGCCTGACAAAACACACTGCTTACACAAACTGTGTATTTTAAAGACGCTTGCAGAAAGGGCAGGGAAATTTTTCAAGTAAGCTTGGCCTGTGATAGCAAGTTTATATAAAGACTATAGGAAAATTAACTCCTTGACAACTGCTTTTTCTTGATGTACCCCACATAAACAAACTAAGTTACCTGAATGCAGAAAAAAGAAAGTTATTGTTAGTGAACATAATAAAAATGCCCTAAAAGGTGTTGTGTAGTTTGGCCCATTCACCTAAAATCTCAGGTTTCTTCTTGCAAAAGGCTTCCCAAAATGCTCTTCACCTTTTCCATTTAAGAAAGTTTCAAGGGGAATTTTGAATAGAGGCTCTGCTCGACCGCCCTCCACCACCCCCCCCCCCC
>VXBT01012712.1:336073-463573 GCA_013400235.1 Oriolus oriolus
CCCCCCAAAAATTTAAAAATACTCATTTCAAATGTGCTTGCAGGAAAAATTTTTTTCTAAGTCACTTTGCCTCAAAACCTTCTTTAATTTATGAAGCATCAGCTTTGTGTCTTCTCTCCACCTTTGTAATTTTTTACCATTTTCTTAATACTTCAGGATATGTGGTAGCTTATTCATACTATTTCACATTTCCCTTCTGCCTTCCAAAGTCAGGGAAGGTTTGAGAATTGAACGGAGGGACACATGAAAGGAAGAGGGGGGACACCGGTGAAGATAAGAGTAACAGAAATAAATCCAGAGCTTATCCTATTTATTGCAATCATAACAAAGATAATAAAAATACAGAGTGGGGAAAATTTTGATTTAATATATTTATATTGGTCTTTTAAATCCATAAGTAAACATTTGAGTCAGAAAACAGAAATTTAATCTGACTTCAAAATTTGCAGTCTAAAATATTTGGAAATATATTCTTAAATTAATTTTATTTCAGGAACTATTTTCAGTGAAATGACATATTAGCTTTGAAAAAAGCCATTTGGTTTGACTCACAGTTTGATTTACATCATTCCAAAGGCTCCAGCAAAGGTGTGGAGCCATCATTTGTGGTCTCTGTTAGTGTGGTTCTTGGACACTTTGGTGGTGGTCACGTTTTCAGTATCCATAGGCACTTTTTATTCCTGACAGGAAGACTAACTTTTCTATGAGATAGTGTAGCCTTTTAAACAATAGAGTAAAAAATCAGTTTGCTTGAAGAAACAAGATGACAGAAATAGAAATACCAGTACTTTATATGGAATAATGCTTCGCTGAAAATGTTTTTTTTTTTATCTGGGTAGAAAGGGGAAGGAGCAAAAAGGGAGACTATGGATAAAGTGTGTGAAATTTTATAATTGTCCTGTGCTCTCGTATGTTACCAGCTACAGGAATGGGTTGGAACAAGTTCTTATTCCACTGCTTATACTGTTTCCTGTGGCCTCAGTAAATCACTTAACCTTTGTCCCTAAGGTTCCTTATTCAGCAATTGGGAATTTTAAAACTTAATTTTCTGCCTCAGAGAAGTGTTGTGAAATTTAACTAGTTAATGTCTGCAAAAGGCTTTGAAGCCTCACCAAGTAATTAGTTTGGATTTTTTTTTTAAGTGAAGAATATGAAAAATCCAGGGTGAAAGTATATAAATAATATAATAAACGAAACGTTCTTTTTTTTCCCCCCTCAGAAACGAGAGCAAACAAGTTGAATGTGAAATCAGTGATGCTGTAGAGTATAAAGAACTAATGACTGAATAAATCTGCTTTGGAACACACCCTGGTAATTCACAATTCTATCAAACAATCTTCAATCTCCCCATTTTGAATTACTGGCATTTATGATGACTCTACCATGCATTTTTCCTTCCGATTTTAACTCCCCTTTTAACAACACAAGTTTGTGTTTGCCCAGACAAGTAAGAACATTTTCAGCACGGGATATACAATGAATTAATTGTTTGGTGGGTTTGGTTTTTTCCATGAAAAGTTTTGCCATCCAAGTAATATCTTGTATAGTTTTCCTCGAGTGTGCTGTCAGCCCTGCATTTATCAGGTGTCATTTCTTTTTGTTCAATAATTATGCTGTTTCCAGTAGTGGTGGATGAATGCTTCAGAAAGCTGTCTACAAATACTCATTCGAGCTCCTAAATAAACTCATTTCAATAATGTTCATGCATATTTCATGTACACTTTATCTGATCATTCTGGTGAATGATTTATTGGTAGGCATGTTTGTCCAAATGAAAGATTTTAAGGTCCTGGTAACTCACCAAAAAAAAAAAAAGTGAAATCAGCATAATAAAATCTGTACTATGAACTATAAGTAAACTCAAGGTCAATATGGTACTGTACATAAACATGAAAAAGTAGCCATAGTCCAGTAAAATTCATTCCACTTTAGTTTATTTACAGTGAACTAATCCTGAGTAAATGGCAAACTAAGAGTGATTAAGAATGATTTTTATAACATCAGAGTATTTCCAACAGGTAGTCAATGAAAGAATAACAAAATTCCAGTAGCTGACGATTCACAGCTGCAATTCATGGAATAAGTCACCTGAAAATTCTCTGGTCCTTAATTCAATTTGTCTTATTTGGATACTGAATTTGGTACAATAAAATTCATACTGTTTATGTCAGAAACAACTTATTGACAGTGCACTTTATCTATAAACTATTCCATGGAGAAACGTTGATTTACCCACTGGATAGAACACGTTGTGAAAACTAGTGTTTAGTTGAAAACTGGTTACCCGTAACATATTCCAGCTGAATAACTTACAGTTTTCTCCACATTTAGTTTCAGAGTGGTCATGCCCAGCTGGTGCATGGCTTATTTGTTTAGATGAATTATTGTTAAAATGGGAAAAGGGAAATGGTACCTCTACTGGTAAGTGCTATTGCAGGATGACATTTAGACTGTTAGCAGTGCTAAGCATCAACAAAGCATTTCTGTACTTCCTTCTAAGAAGTGTTCATATGTGCAGAATAGTTTGAAGAAGTTGCAAGTACTCTGAATACAAGCAGTCTAATATTTACAAATCCCAGAGTATTTTTTGACAGACATGATTTTGAAATTTCAGAGTAAAATTAATAATCTTCAAGGCAAACAATGAAATTTCTCCCCTTAAACAAAAACCAAACCAAAACAAAAAAGAGCCCATTGGACAGGCAGGCCGAAGACCTCCACTGTCTGTAACAGTTTTTATTTCCTCATATCATTTCAGACTGCTACAAAGTGGTACATTCGCAAAAGTCCAAGAAACTTTACCCTTTATAATCTGTCTTCTCTGGTAGGAAATTAATCTGCCATTATAATTCCTTTCTCTTCCGTTCTCTGTCTCCTTTTTCAGTTTAGAAAGTAAATTGTGGTCGTCCAGTATGTGACAGCTCTATCATGGGAATTTGGCCAAGTCAAGACCATATCTGCAAAGACTATACAAGCAGTTGAACTGTCCTGTTGCCATCAGTGGGTTTACTCATTATGAAAGTCACATCATTGCCTTGCAACAAGGACACCAAGGGACAATCAAGACATGTTCAGAGGCGACCGGTTTGTTGAGGGAGTGAAAGAGGCATTTAATTATTTAACGGAGAGGTAGGCATCTGGTGCTGCACTAGGATTTGTTTCACAGCCTTAAATCCTCTCCAGCATTTATGGCTTTAGGTAGTCCTTCCTGTATTACAAGGCAGGGAAGGAAAGGTGACAATTACATGTTACTAAAGGACAACTTGATTACTGTAGTCCTTAAGGATGGGTTGATGCAGTAAATCACACCAGGCAGATTGAAATTATTTCAGTTGGAGGGGTAAAAGGAATAATGTTCTACAGCTTTTGGGAAAAATTAATCAACTCCTCCCCTTTCCCCTCTCACCTTCCCCCCTCCTTCTATGGCAGTACATTGTGAAGGTCTGGGTACACTACAGGCAAGATGGGAGATAATTCCCTGGTGTGTGGATCACAAGGAGATTTCAGCATGAGAAAATGAGATACCAGAGACCAGTTGCCTGAATAGCCAGGGATCCCTGTTAGACAAGCAGTCTATTTCAGCCCTTTACCAGCTTGCACGTTTGACCAGGACCTGCTTCTGCTCCTCAATTTGGGCCTTGGTGGCTGTTGCTTCTAGTTTCTAACTGATTCTATTATTTGATATTTTTTAAAAGTTAGGAGTAATTTTATTAATAAACTGGAAGGTTTATGTGAGGATCATCAGGATTAACTTCTACATCAGTTGAAGGTGAAGAAGGAGTGATAGTCACGAGGGATAACCTAGTGAGGAAATGCCAAAAGTGGAGAGACACAGGATGCCCAAGTATGTAAATCCCAGCAGGCAGATAAAACCCGTATTCTGAAAGAAGATGTCTTTTCCCACTGACTTGGGGGATGCTGGAGATGATTGGTAATCCTGAGGCTGAAGTTAATCTTTTTGTACATCACCTTTCGGTCGTCTCATGGATAACTGGTCCTTTTGGTTGTGATGACTTATCAAATGCTCTGTTTGTGGAGTCTTGACTGTCTTAGATTCTGAGTCATTTAATTATTTAATTTCTTCCCAGAAAGCAAGAAACAAACAGCGTTTTCTCCTTTCTTAGACCATCATTACTGATTCTACTTAGTTTTTTCAAAATTGCTTGCAGCCGGATCCATTTAAAAAAAATAAAACACCCTCTCCTTTTTAAATCATACACAAGATGATTACTCTGACTACAGTGGGCTGCAACTACATTAATATCATCCAATTCTATCTTCATTTCCTTCCTTTCCCATTTAGTTACGTAATGTGAAAATTAGCCTATTTTGGTGTTATTATGATGATTTTGAGCTTCTCATTCTTCTGTCACATAGTGTTGGCTGCCCAAGATGACCTCAGAAACAATCTGGTTAAAAAGAAAATTTAAAAAAAAAGACTTAGCAGAAGGAACAGTTCTCTTGTCACGGCAACCTTTTGCAGAAGAGTACCAGTGTAGCTCGTGCTTCCTGAATGCTTTCTGGGGCCATTCTGGGAATGTGGGACTTGCACTTACTCTGATTAACTTCTGATTAATGTAAAGAATGAAAGTACTTAAAAAACGAGATGAGTTCTATTTCTAGTGAATTGCTTTGTGTATGAGAAGCCAGCATATGGTACAAACAGGGACAGAAAAAAATCTCTTTGGTATTTAGTTCTAAAAAAAGAAAGGCAAATTGCTATTCAGGCTGTTGGCTGGGTTGTATGCCCATCTATTTATTCATAATAGTTTTGAAGTGGTAAGAGCTAAGCTGGTGGCAGAGGCAACTCAGGGCTCCTCAATAGAGTAGGCAGAAAATTAGTTTTATTGATCCAGAAGTGAGGGGTAAGAACAGACACTGTGTCTGTAAGAAAGGAAAACCTGGACCTGGCTGAGAGAAGCATGATTAGATAACAAATTTCGTTGCTGCTTCTCAGGTGGCAGCTGCAGCCATCCTGGCATCCACAGAGGCACCAGTGGAAATGGGCACTGGGGCCTGTGTCATTTCTCTCTGTATGGCGGCCTGCTGCCCTGTGAAACTGCTTTTTTTACCTGTGTCTGGAACATGTCTTCCTTCTTGGCTGAACAGATTTTTGTAGCCAAATCAAGAGCTGTATTTGTGGTATGTACTGAAACAGGCCAATATTTGGGTTGGTGCAATATTGCCTGTGATGTGGGAGGGCTAAGTTCAAGCCACAGTTCGGCGAAACAAAGACTGCCCTAGTGTAGAAAAAAAGCCCCAAAACCAATCCTACACTTACTTAACATTCTGTGAAGTCTAAAATCTCAATGCACATTATTCTACACCAAAATTGTAACCTTGAATATCTTTCCTACTTTAGAGACTAAAAAAAGTTGGTTTTGTTAATCTACAATATCACAGCCAAATTTCCATCGATGTGTGGGATCACATTAACCTAAAGGACACACGGCGACAGCACCTGTGATGCAGCCAGGCTATGGAAGAGCAAATACACAGTGAAACTCCGAAAGAAAACGGGTTCTTTCCTTCAGTGTGGTCTGTGTTGACTCTCCCATTACTATTTCGAAAGATAATATAAGTTTGCATTATGGCAACAAGCAGGAGTCCTGGTGAAACTGAATTTTGGCACTCTGCAGATTGGGTTTTTAATAAATATGTTCTATTCAGGTTTTCCCCAAAATTTTTTGAGTATACAGGCAGCAGAGTTAGGACTTGAGCTAGGCTATGGAATCTGGACGCTGCATGAGAAACGAGATAGAAGACATCCTGGATAGCTGTAATTTGATGAAGAGATCATTTTGTCCATATTCTTCCATTTGGGCAGAGGTCTACCTGAGCCATTCTAGGCATGTTTGTGTAATCTTTTTTAAAGTAATATTCCATTTTTCTCACCTATCTATCTGCATGATACTAACAACTGAACTATTTGAGTAAAGAAGTGAAATCATGTGATTGATGAGAAACAAATAATGTACATGTTTTGTAGACTGATATTCAGGCAGTGTAAAACGTATTTGCAGTACTCCTAGTCTTTGCTATTCCCTCACTTTGGACTTCACATACTCTTTGCACTACTCCTTATAAAAGACACTGGCAGGCAATATCAACCATTTTACATATGTTTTATTTTATTTTATTTTTTTAATGAACTAAATAACACTACTACACTGTAACATACATAAGGAGTAAGGAACTGAGAATATGAAGGATGTAAAGTATCAAGTTGTTCCCTCTTGTCAGAGTCAGTAGTCTGGACATTATATTGGCAAATAACACTTATGATGAATTGCACAGCTCAATCTGCAGCTCATACATGTATATTGGAAAACTGAAGAGAATTAATGTGAGCAATTTTTTAATATTAAATTGAAAATGAGATATCTTTTTTGCCAACAGAATATTACGTCAAATTGTTTTCTTTATTGCATTTTTCTTCTGAATATGATTACTATTTTCCATTTTCTTTAAGAATGCATGATCCTATTGTTTCTCCGTACTAACTATTTGGGCTTTCCTTTGATCTATAGCAATTTCATTTAATTTAACAGAACAGGAGTGGAGTTCTCAAGCATTTTATCATTTCCTTTGTGATGAAATCTGATGCAAAGTCCATGACTTCTGTAGAAAAATGCACTGTTATTGACATAAATGTGCATTGTGTCAGGCCTTCACATTTCAGACATTTTTAATATGTCCTGACAATAGTTCTTGAACTGTGTAGACAGTACTGATGGATTATCCATTCTTCAGCATTTCAAAATGGAAACAAAAAAGTTGGTCAGAGAAAAAATCTTGGTCCCATTGTAATCAAAGGGTGCTCATTACAACTATTTCCAAATGCTTTTCTTTTGAACTATGAAAATATGAAATATGAAATATGTAGAAATATGTAGAATTACTAGACTTCTTTATAGCGTAAAAATTAATTCCCTTCTGGCTGGAACTACCAGTGGTTGTCTAAGGATCAGCGAACCTGATTTGATTACACTGAATATAGGGTAGCCTCAATCCAAAGCACAGGTTTGTTATATATGGTGAAATTAGATTGTTAGGTAGGATCATTCCACGTGCTGGTGCCTCAGGAAGTCAGCTAGGAGGAGTGCACCTGAGTTTCCTCAGTTGTTATGAAAGAAAGGCTGGCAAAGGCCAAAGATAAGTAGGAATTACAAACAGCTGTCAAACAGCTGCTGGTCAGACCTAGAAGGGGCCCAAGAGATCATGAAATGGGATATTAGTGCCAATGGTATGTCTGCTTACATGGTTTTAAAGGATTTGATTAGGAGAAATAAAGCTTTGACTTGAAGATGGCATGTCCACCATGTTTACTTGACACATTACGTGCTTAATTGACATGCTACTGTGAAAAACTATTATGAAAATGGTTTGTACTCCAGAAAGGGATAAAGTAGCAGGTTTACTCTTCCTTTATCTCTTTAGTATACTAACACAGATGACCATGAAGAGATCCTAGAAAGTGAACTCAAATGAGATGTTAGATTTATTAATAATTTAAGGAAAAGTACTGATTGCCCCATTCACAGAGGAAGCCCCATTCACAAGCTTGCGGCAGGGAACTGTACCTCTGGCAGGGCATGTACTACACAAAAGGTTCTAGCAGGAATTAAAGCTTCAATAAGTGGAAGAGGTCATTTATGTTTATAGTCTTATTCAAGATAATTTCTGTGAATGAGATTTTCGGAAAAAGACCTGACAAAATCAGACCTGAAAAATTCATTATGAATCGAGACTCATTACAAACTGAAGGCTCAGCTTGAAAGCAAATAATGACAAAAACAATTGGCTTTGCTGAAAGAAATTGTGTGGAGAATAGCCATTTACAGAGGTAAGAGCAGGATCTGCAAAAGAACCTACAGACCTTCAAAGTTCCCTCTTCACAGCAGCAAGCAATAACCACAATGGTTCTCAGTTCTGCTGATTCTTCTGTGTCCCTTGCCCAGTTCATACACATGAAACACATAAACTCTTTTTCCTTTCATACATCCTCAGTGACTGTCTCCTGTGGGACTGTCATTTTAACTGCCTGCTCCATTTTTTAGGATCTCTTGTCATACCAATTTTTCCAATATTCAGTCAATTGGGTAACAAGATTAGTAAGAAGCAACACAAAGAGATTTGGTTTATCAAGCCACTAACTCTAACATTGACACTGATTGATGATAATGATGTATATATGCACGCAACATGGTGATTTAAAGAAGAAAAGGTTGGTGAAATCCTAAACAAAATCCATAAAGAAACATATGAATGAAAAGTAGGAATTCTCTAAAAAACCCTCCATGGCCATAAATCATTTTTTGATGCAAGAGAAGGAGAAGAAAGTGTCCTAGTCTACGTTTGTCATAATAGACAAACATAGGATAAAGGACAAATAGATGTTGGATGATCTAAAATGTTTGGAAGGTTTCTTCCATCAAGATGGCAATAAAACACGGTGGAGAGGAAGTGGCAGTATTATTTAGGATGCAAAAAAAGACAGAAAAATTCAATAAATATTTCTGTCCCTGCATTTGGAAATGAGGGGGAGCCTTCTTCATTTCTAATGAAATAACAGAAACAACTCATAGAAAATAAGCGTCTTTTACACTTGAGGATGAAAGTATAATTTCACTGCTCAGTTTTGAGGATTGATTGATGGGATATTCTGTAAAGGTAATGGACTTTTCAAAGACCTTTGAATCAGTGGTGCATAATATTCTGATTATAGAGTCAATGCTAGGCAACACCAATAAAGAACACGTTAAATGGATTAAAAGTTGGCCACCTGACAGCTTTCACAATCACAGTCATCACCGGTCGATGGGTAATCCTGACTTGCTGTTGAACAGTTGTATCCTAACACTGGGAAGTTACTATAAGGATCAATACTGGGCCACTACTGTTCAGCATTTTCAGTACTGGGAATCAGTAACTGGGAAATAATGAATTGCAGCTGTGGAAGGTTCTAGGTGAACAAGACATCGTGGAGATAGGCACACAAACTGACCTGTATCAGTTGTAGCTAAGCTTGTTCAAATGAACTGTTTTGAATACAGCTAATTAGTCCTATCTAAGAAGAAAGAGAGTTCATGACAAGGCAGTAGTCCCGTTCAGATAGAAGTTAGGGTGCTGGTGCATCTTTAACAGTACTGGTCGGGAGCGATAAATTGACACAACAAAGCACCAAATCAAGATTTTACGTCTTTTTTTAAGGGGTATTTTAATAAAAAAAAAATAATTGATCTTCATACTGAGTAATGCATATGGATTGCAAGGGTCTAGGATGCCTGAGAAATGAGGCTCAGATTTCTAGTCGCCTGTCTGACTTTGCAGTCAATAAATTTGTAACTTAATGTCCCCAGAATTTCGGCTCTTGTAAATTTTCTATGAATTTGTATTCTGTTTTAGTTCTATTCTTATTTTTTGCAAAGCAGTGAGCTCATGTCTTTAAAAAAACCCAGTCATGACTGGTAAGAGCTTCTTAAAAAACTGAAAAGGGAAATGACTGCATCATTAGCCATTGGTTACTCCTTACTTTTAAAAGATATATCACCTCTTCTCAATCCCCTGTGCCACACAAATGCTAAGTACTGCCTTCAAACTCAAGTCGGGGAAGTTTCTGGCAGAAATGCTGAACCTAGAAAAATCAGGGTTTGGTGAAATTCTCTCTTCTGAAGGGATTAGTAGTATGAATATGCACTTAATTCTCTCTCTTTTTTTTTTTTTTAATTTGGCCTAATTTCGTGTTGCCATTTTTATCTCTGCTCTTAATTTTTTATCACTTCTAGTTCCCCTTTTTTTTTTAATATTTCTGGTGTCAAGTTCTCAGTGCAAGACATTTTTTTCCTTGTCATAACAACATAGATTCCATTGTAATAAATAAAAGTTTCCTAATACAAGATTACCGAGCCTCCTGGTAGTTCTGAAGCATGGAAAATTTCAGATGTGTTTGTAGCATGTAGCTGATCCGGTGATGTTATCTCATGTGCCATTATTGTTGTAGCCCACAGACTATGGTTGCCTGTCTCTACATGCAGATAGTGATGAAACAGTGAAAAAAAGCTTTCTAGGCGAGGGAGGAGACATGGTACAATTTGAAATTGTTAACCATACAGTATAACAAAGAGTAAGAGTTCTAAGATTGAAAACAAAATATAAGGTTATAGGTTTGAAAGGAAGGTAACAAAGTATGGAATTGTGTATAATATAATTATTATTTTTTTAAGAGTTTGCCTAATTTAACCCCATAATCCCGTATATGAACATGTCATTACAGTGTATCCTTTATAAAAAAAACAGTCAGAGATGAAGGTGGATAAACCGTGGAGCAGTTGACATGAAGAAAGCTGTTCTTTATTCGCATATAAAAGTAAAGAATTGGGTCTGATTTTGGGATGAAATTATGTCTGTCAGAAAGTGGAGTGTTGGCAGTTCTGTCACTATTTGCACTATTACTGGATACAGGTCAATTTTAGGGAAGGGATTTTACTGAAAGAAATAATTACCTCAGTTCTAATTAGAAGACCTTTTTTTTTTTTTAAGTGTAGTTCCAGCATTACTATCTCATAGTGATGAAAGGAAAAGCCCTTAATTCCTAGATTTTAGCTTTCTTTATTATAGAATCAGCATCTTCCTGTATGTCTTGGGCTGATGTTAAACTGTCACTAAGCAAAGGAGTTCTATATGCAATCCCTTGATATTCCAGTATATAGAATAGCGCAGACTTGGTCTTTTTTTTGTATAAATAATCCTTTGATGTGTACATTTAATGGAAGGTGAAAGAGTCCAGTGTTTCAACAGGGTGCATTTTTCATGTGCAGGAGGAGACCCCAGCTGAGATGAACCACGGCATCCTTATTTACATAGTTTACCTTGTTTCTGCTTCCTTTAGGGCTCTTCTAGTCATGTTTTGAGCCAGCAGTAGGTGAGGAGGCGTGTGCTGCGGGAAGTACTGTGCTGATTAGACCTCAAACTGCCACAGGGAGTTACTGTGAGGACCTGAGGGAGCCGGGATAAACCCTGTGATGGACCTAATTCTCCCTGTCCCACACTTCCTCTGGTTTCTTTAGATTATGGTTTAATGCTGTTGAGGTGTGCCTATGGATATATAATATGCTTTGCATAAGCGGGTGTGGTGTCATTTCCTCTGCCCAGCTTTGCTAATGCGAAGTGACGATGTACAAAATCCGTATTCTAGTACTCTAAGAGTCTCACTAGAAAAGAAACTGGAAATATATTTCCTTTGAACAGAGGGTCAGAGAGGCTCATGCAAGCCCAGAAATTGAGATACTACAGTAGGATTTTTTTAAGTTTCCAGAAAGGACCACCCACCTGAATAGTGCATTCATAGGTAAACACATGAAAATTTAATGCAGCTGTTTTTAGGATTGGTAGAGGAGTGATTAGACCCATGTTGCCTACTTTGGAAGAACAAGTGGGTGAGTTTTTCCATTCAATTTTTTCACTATACCACTGAGTAACACGGTGTCCAACTACTTGAGCTGAATAAGCAGCTAGAAATTTTATTCTAATCCAACATACTTTGGAGAAAAATCCAGTCCACTACAAAATGAAAACAGTATAGATTATTTACTTGGGAAAATTATTGTGCTCATATCTTAATTTAATACAGAAATTTAACTTTGTTAGAAGAGTTTTACTTAAAAGTAAAGAAAAATTTTACTTGAAAGTAGTGATTCAGTATGGTTAGGAATAGGGGAGAGGGTAATCAAGAAGATGAAGGTGAGAAAGGAGTTACAAAAGTCTTTAGGTAGCTCTAAGAAAGTTCTTATATTCAACAAGAGGCTGCCAACAATGTTAGTACTCAGCAACTTTCCCTCTTCCAAGAATTGCAGTAGATCCACTGATAATAGAATTTATGCTTGAGCACGCAGCACTGACTTAAGGTTAGTGCTTATGAATATATTAACGTTCCTTTCAAATTGTAAGGAACACAAAGACTTTAAAAATAATGAAGTGTATTTAGAAGTCTAGCACTGGTTTTACATGTTAGGTTACTTTGTTATTTGGGGATTTTCCTCTGCTGGATTTATGCTGCAGCACAGTTAATCAGCAGGCTGAACACAAAATGGCTGTTCCATGGAAAAACACACAAGTCAGGTGCCACTGAGGCCTCCTTGCAGTTGTGGTCTTCCGTTGCACGGACAGAGTTTGGAAACTAAGCTGAGGACTAAACTGATAAACTGAAACAAGGACTGCTGAACAAAGAAAATAATGAGCTAGCCTTTTTTTTAAAAAAAAAAAAAGTTTTATTTGAAAAAGTAAGATTGAACCTGCTCTTTTTCCTTTGTTATATGTGGTAATTGAATCATAAAGGTCTGCCTTGCAGGGTATTTCAACACTGATGATTAGAGGCTCAAAGTTTAGCTTTCAACCTGAAACTGTTTTTGAGGTGGAGGCATAATAGAAATACCTCTCATCTTCCTAGGGGAGCAGGTTTATTTTCTTCTTTATATCTTTTTTTGACAGCTAAGTTTGTAACATTATCAAACTGTAAACAACAACAACAGCAAAAAAATCTTGGAGCAACTTTGAAAACTCATACTGTATATTTGATTGCTTCTAAGTTCACTAAGACTTATTGGTCTTCTAGCAGTTTGTAGGAATGATTCTGGGGAGGGTAGACTAAGTATTTTTCTGTATATGTCTCACCAAGACAGGAAGACAGAACATGATTTGTTCACCTAAACACTCATGTGATGTAGAGAGAGCTGACAACTCTGTGACTGTGATGTTAAGCGAAGTTGGGAGGGTATAGCCCAACATTTTGTGCCTTCGCTGTTACATAAGTGCTATGCAGAGAAAGATACTTTCTTGTGCTTTGTTTTGCCGCTTCAAATTATAAGATCTCTGAGGTATGGGTTGATAGTGATTATGGACATATATATCAAAGCATTCACTGGAGACCAGTCACAAGCAGGACTTCTAGGAGTTATTATGTACCAAATAATAAATAGTATTGATGAAGGAATATGGACTGCTGAGAAGTGAAGGAAAATACTACCTCTTCTGCTGTGAAGTCAAAATTAAAAGAGCATATGTGGTCTTTGCTTTTCTCCCCATGGGTGTTGTGTCTTCTCACAGCCTTCAATAACCATTTCAGAGCAGGACAGATGACCTTCGAAAGTAAATACGATTAAAGCTGAACAAATCAGGTAATTATAATAAAAACATGACTTGACAAGCAGCCTCTGGACAGAATTACAGTTCTATACACAGCCTTCTCATTCAATTAGGACAATTTGAAATGGTAAAAATATTTAGTTTACTTTTGCTTGATATTTGTGAGACACTCCATTTCTAAGCTGTATTGAAAAAGTTCTTTAGAAAGAAAGATTCTTTGGAAAAGAAAAAATAGTTCAACTTGAGTTCTTGCATCCATCACTTGAAAGGATATTAACAAGGTGTTACCAGAGGTACCTGGACCCTTTTTCCACTCAAATCTCTTGAGATACAGGCTTTCCCTCCCTGACATGGTCTCCTTCCCTCTCCTGCTCTTATGCTGCAACCTGTTAGCAGCTCAATAATTGTCACAGCTGCAGAGCTGTGCAGAGAGGAGCATGTGCCAGCCTCCTGCCTCTCCCTTCTCCTTCTCTCATCTGTGAGATGAGAGTGCAGGTAGCAGCCTCCCAGCTCTGAGGGAACACACAGAAAGATGCTGTCAAAGGTGAGAACCAGAGATAGGAAAACATCATGTCCATAGAAAGAGGGAGACTTGAGAGTAATGCTATGAATGTTGCTGTAGTATTACCACATCATAGTATTGGCATCAGCACTTAGAATCAAGAAAGACACTTTACTGTCACCTGTCACTAGTGCATTGCCCAAACTGCACTGATGTTCACAAAGCAGGGATGAGTTGCAAGGTACAGAAAAAAATGTGAGCAGAGGAATGAAATCCAGAATGTGCCACTGAAAACATGCAGGTCAACCGTGAAACACAAGGTCGGAGAGGGGAACCAACACACCCTGGATCTGCAGGACATCAATAAATTTCTATGGCCAGAGTAGATCTTATAGCATCAAAAAGATTGGGTCAAATTCCTCTTGAAACAACTTCTGAAAGCTCTTTAATCCCATTGAAACCAATTTGAGCAACACCCTATAAAGCACAGAATGCTCAGACATACAATCAAGAAAGCATCATAATCGAGTTTAAATAGATTAGACACGTAATACAATCTGGTGAAATCCCTGGTGCTACTTCCATGCATAAAAGTTTTTGCAGGAGCAGGCAGATGGTGGAACCAAGAGTCCCAAACAGGCAGGAGACCTGGGATGGTTTGGATGTGTCTGGCAAAAGGAGCTACTTGTGCAGATTTGCTTGGGGTGCAGGTCATGGAGCAGTGTCTGCAGGGCTGTGTTTTTTAGCAGTGTAACTGTAGCACCTTGGAGGCCAAGTGCCATTCTGTCCTGGGATACAAGTCATGACACGAAAGTGTCTGAGCTACGGGAGATCCAAGCTGGCACATCTGAGGGGCACAGCTCCACCAACACGGATCCCACAGCAGCGTGGTGGCTCTGCCATGGTCCAGCACCATCCTTGTCAGAGACACGCAAGAGCCTGGCATTTTCTCAGCCATGGAAGCACAGCTCTACGGTGCTGTAGCTGGGCTGCCTCTGCTCCCAGCAGGAGCTCAGCTGCTGCCGGCCTGAGCATCTCTGTACTGTATAAAAACATCTTGTCCCAAACTTAGAGCCTCATTGTGCAAAGTATTTGACAAACACAGCACAGAAAGATACCTTGCCCCAAGGAGTTTACTCTCTAAATAAAATGGAACTAGTGTATAGTGCACATTGTTCAGTGTATAAAGCAGTGCTTGTCACTTTTTCTGCCAGCAGTGTGCCAGAAGTCAAGCTATTAAATTGCAGTTAGCAGATGGGCTAGGTACTCCCGTTGCTTTTGCAGAGTGCCACGCAGCTACCACGGCTCTTCATCATACACCTGACTGTATCAAAAATCCATATTATGGTCCTAAAGAGTGATAGAATATTTCTAAGCTTGATGAGTTATATGCCCCTCATTGATATACTCTTTATTTTCAGGGAGCTCCCATTTTTTGAAAGGGTGAAGATTACTTGAGGTTTTAATAAATGAACTGCTGCAAAGGAACATGTTGCCTTCCTCCTCCTAAAAAGATGCTATTTATATCAATAATCCCATTGTGAGTGTTACTCCAAACCTCAGAACAGAACAGTGACAAGTTAACCAACCACTTTTGTAATAACATTTACTGCCCTTTATGAAGTTAACAAATCTATTTTTCAAATTTCAGTCATTTAGAATACAAAGGGAAAAGCCATTTTTTCATATGATAAAATGTAGCTGCTGCTGGAATCAAAGAGTCAACCACATTTTTTTCATTAATTTGATTATTCTGAAATGATTGATAAGATTAATTAAAACTGGTTTGATTCAGAGATCTTCGGAGGACCCATCTACACAACTCTTGCAATTTCCACTTGAATAAAAATGGAACAGCATCTATAGGGAGACAGATATACCCAGCATGCCTCTTTTCCACTGTAACTGTATGATAGTTATTATGCCTATTATTCTCCTTGTGAAGCCTCAGTCCATCAGGAATATTTTGAGACTCTTTTTAGTAGGATATAGAAGGAAAAAATACAAACCTGTGAGAGAAAGAAAGGAAGAAAGAAGGAAAAGAAGGAAAAGAAGGAAAAGAATGAAGGAAGGCGGGAAAGAGAGAGAAAGAGGAAAGAGGAGAGAAAGAGATAAAAGAGGAGGGAGAGAAGGAAAGAAAAACCTCAAAGCTTAAGTGTAGCTTCAACTAATTATAAAAGCTCAGCTACTCTGCATTGAACCTTTTGGAGAATAGATAATTTCACCTCCCAGAACAAAATGCCTTAAAGACTTCCTTTAAAGCTGTGAATAAGCAGTAGTTTTTCACCCCTTCCCTCCCCTTTCCTGGTCTGTGATCTAGAGTTAAGGATACCTAATAAACTAATAGTATTTGCATAAATGAAATCAAGCTTGTATTACCAGATCAAGGCTGAAGTCTTCAATATTATTCACATAAGATACTATGCTTAGGGAGGGCTTAATCCACTCTCTGCATCCGATCCACAAATGTTCTTCTTGAGTGTGTCCATGAAAACCTCTAAGAAGGAATTTATTTTCCCATTTCATAATGTGCTCTGCTGTTGACTAGTCTTTAGTCTAGCTGTCCTGCTTCTATAAATAAAACATCCTCTGGAAGGTCATGGGTGACCCAGAGTTCCCAGCACGCTCTTCCTTACAGATTTTTTGTCTCAGTGTCATCCCTGAAGTGTTACTTTTATAACATCTCAGTAGAATATCACTATTTAAAGTAGTTGCAGTAGCCATCAAGAAAACATAATCAAACACATTGCTGTGTCTTATCCCTGTTAAGACAGGTAAGGACATAATCCAGCCAAATTTTAGATAGGTGTCTAATTAAAAAACCCTGGACATTCAGTACACTGCTTTCAGTAAATAGGCTTCAGAGATCTTTGATATTAAACATGCACATAGGTGTTTTACTAAATTTGGTCCCATAAAGAACAATGGGTATCACAGGGGGAAAGTGACTGTTTAATGAAGTAAAAAGAAATATGTAGGAAACTTCAGGAGACTGAAGTAACACTACTGATTAAATAAAACTGTTCTTACTGTATCTTATGCTGATGGTGCCAGTCATGAAACACTGCAAGGCAGTGAAAACCTGTTCCTCATCCTAAGTCAATGAGAAGTTTTGGCATTTACTTTATTGGGCCCAGATTTTTTTCAAGACTTTTTCTCAGCCATTCATGTGATTAGAATAATGCACATGCATAACAGATGTACTGTATAGTTTAGTCAGAGTGCACATTAAATCTGTCTTTTCAGTATTGTGCAAGGATTTCCATATCTTCATGCATCTACCTATAGTAAGCTCATGTGCAATGTAGGCCAACATTTGCATGTGAAAATTCATCAAAAATCAGGAGGAAAAGTGCCTACCTCAGTAATTTTTAAATAACTCAGGCCATTAATTTGTAACCTTTGTTTCTCCTACTTGCACAGCCATAAATTAGTTTTATGGATTAAGTATATTTGAACTTTAAAAAATGCTTTTATAGCTTAGAAAGCAAAATACTGAATATTTGCAATCACACTTCAAAAACAATGGAAGATAGGTGTGTATGTGTCTGGGAAGTGATTAGGACTCTAATATCTTGATACAAATTGTTACTGGAAAAATCAGCCTGGTTAATAATTGCTGCAACAGCCCAAAAGTTCATGGAAGAAAATATTACAATTAGTAAAATCAGTTTCCACAACAGAAAGTTCAGCATGTTATTTGTTTATAAAGGAAAGCTTTAGGAAAACAACAGCCATCAGCCACTGTGTGGCACATGCCAGTTAAAACAGAGAATATGAGAAACCTTTAGTGTTATGATAAAACAGTAACTTCCTCGAGTGCTATAGATTTCACTACTGGTTTGATGGCCTTACTTATGGAGCCCCAACATAATATTTTAAGCTGGAGTAATCACAGGTGATTGTCTGCTTTCATGACAGGTGAGGTGTTAACAGATGCAAAATGCATCCGTGGCAGCTGTGTCTTAGAACCAGGTCTGGCGTGTGGGGGAGCGTTGTGCTGGTGGGGATGGACTTGTGTGCTGCATGGCTGAGGTTTTGCAGGAGCAAGTTGTGGTTTAAAACACATTTTGACTTTTGTTTCCAGGAGTGACTGGAAGGGAAGAGCTGGATTCTCAGGCAGTGGTTACTCAGCACTTGAAACAGTTTCATATGGTACAATACAGTCCTGTCCCATAGGGCTCTGCTGACCTTGGAACACCTCCAAACAGTGTTCTCATTCACATAGTACTGGTATGAAGCAAAATAGTATCACAGCAGCAAGGGGTCAGATGTAGAGCTCATGAGAGTTGCTGCTAGTGCTTGCTACAGAATTGTCTAGAGGAAGTTCTCGCTACTGCTGAAGAAAAGCTTTCCTGAGCTGCCTACCCTCTTACCTGAATCACTCGACTGAAAACCAAGCAGCCAGTGAACTCTGTGGTTGCCTTTGCTTGCCTTGTGCTCTACAACCATTTCCAACTTGTCCTTTCAACCATGATAAGGCAAGGTGTTAAAAGAACAAACCATGAAACCGTGAGTGTTTTGCATAATTGCATGACTCCAGGAGATGGAGCCTTAATGCTGTTTCTGGATGTATCTGTACCAACTTCTTCTTTCGCTATGCTTGGTTTGAAACTGGCACTATCTTTGTTGCTGGACTCTCTTCTACCAGGGGAGGCTCAAGATATATATTTTTTACAACACTGAACAATTAGACGTCTTCCCAGATAAAGCAGCACCATGTGGTCAGAACTGAAAATATTTCTCAGCCTGACTACCTTGCAGAGTAGTTTCACAGGCACATTTTTCTTTCCCCAGAATGGATCTCCTGCCCTGAATTGGAGCTCAACAAATTTCAGAGGACATATAAATATCTGCTTCTGCTCTATACTGGAGAGAAACCAGATGGAGAAACTTCTCGGTGGTGTCAATATTATGGAGACCAGAGGCGTAATAATTGTCTCTTGGCAAACACTTTCAAGTCTACAGTGGTGGGTCCCACCATAGTGGACAAAGGCCTTCTGCTTTACTTAACCAGAGCATGTTTCAGTTCTCTTTCAACTTGTGCACTTTGGTTTTGGCGGCTGAAGAGAGGGAGCAGGATCAGTGCTGCTCCCTCACTGTAACACAGTTGCTTGAGCTTATCATTTTTCACCGGCTTGTAAAGGCTCTGGATCATAGTTCAGCTCTTCACAGATGCTGTGAAACATGAAACAACAGCTTCTCAAAGGGTTTTTATGCCATTGGCCCATGCTTTGGGAGAAAAGCTAAATGGAGCTAAAGGAAATAGTGATATAAGTAGATGCATTCACTTATCTAAGTTTTTTCCCCTGTTCTTGGGCATTCGTCTGAGTCCTTTTAGGCTTTCAGGATCTTGCCGTTCCCCTTGCATATAGATTTACATTGATTTCCCTTAAGCACCTGGTATCCCATCTTATTCCTGCAGCCACTGAGGTAGCAGAGCACTTCTTCCCAATACATGAGATGTCAGAAGACCTTAAGACCTTTTCCTTAAGTAATCACCAGATTTCTTTGTCAGATAATCAGTTACTCAGTTACCAGCTCATGAAGGCCGGTGATTTTTCTGGTTGGCAGCCAGCTCCTCACCTCTCACTAACTCTGGGTGAAGAGATAATAGAGGCTCAACAACTTTCTGTCGTTACCTCTGTCTTCATCATGTGAAATCCCAGTCCAAGGAGGAAACAAAAAGGAGGGCTAGTCAACCCATTCCTAATGGATAGTTTGATTAAAAAAAAATAGAATTCCACATATCTCAAATCTATATGAAAAAATTCACCAAAAATTCACCAAATTCATCAAAGACGAAAATATTATTTGTACAGTGAAGGATTTTTCCAGCTGTTGTAGAGATCCTGTTCATACACCACTAGGTTGACTCGTTTATTCAGGTGAACGTTTTACCTGTTTGGACATGTTTGTATCTTGATGCAGCAGGAGGCTGATAGAGCTTTTCATCAGTCAGACTGAATCAATCTTTCAGTCAAATATTGGTGCATGACTAGCAAGTGAAATCTATCCTTAGTCTATGAGTCTTTCATTCCTCCCTCTCTTCAAAGTCACCCACTCCTACAGACCAATTAATGCAGAGGCTGACAGTGGTACTCTTGCTTTGATTTCTTTGTGACAGAATATCCAAAAGTATTTCTTGGCTTGTTCTAGCACTTACTTTCCTTTGCTTAGTGGTTCAGCTACAAACATGCACACTATTGCTAATTAATATGTTTGAAATTCTATCCTGGCCCACAGCACTGAAAAAAAATCTCAGAAGTTTTTGACTACAGTAGCTATTAATCAGCCCTAAGCCTTTGCATTTCTCCTAATTCAAAGCATTTGTTTCACAACATATTTTCTGCGTACCACACCAGTGTTGATCAACATAGGTTTCAAAATCCTTTATTTTATTTTACAACATGTCAGTCTGGGAAGTTAGACAAAAATGAAAAAGAAAAAAAAAGGCTGTTTATTTGTCTAATGCTGGGGAATTTCAGTCTCCAGCAGGGTTCAATGGAGTGTGTGTCACCATCACAGAGCATGCTAAGGAGGCACACTGAGTGGGAGCTGGTGATGAGAGAGAAGGAGCAGAAGAAGTCTGTATTTGGCAGCGGAGAAGACACAAAGGAAAACAAACAACAGGCTTTGCAGCAAAGTCTCTTTCATGCTGTACAATGGATGCGTGTTTTTATTGGCCTGCATTGTTCATTCTACTGCATAAAGGGAAGTAGCCTCTTGCCACAAAACTCAACCCTACCATGCACAGAAGGTGTCAGTTCCACAGAAGCTCTGCTGTGTGGCCTCTGAAGACCTCTGAAAAGACACTAGGATGGTCTCTAAACTGATATGGTGCCTGGGATACGGGCAGAAGCAGCATAATAAGCTGTTCTCATCCAGCTCTGTAGTAATTCTCTTAGAAAAATGAATAAAACAACCATTATGCAGGTACGGCCACCCAGGACTCCTGACGTGCTAAAGGTGGATCTGGGAAGCATCTCTCTACATTTTGCAACCAGAGTAGAGGGAAATTTGAGATGCTTTCTTTGCCTCAGATCTCTCCCACACACATTGACTCTCTGGATAGAGGCTAAAACGTTGCTGTGAGCAATGACTTATCCCTTCCTTTTCTACAATACTCCTCCATAAGAATAATTTTTGCCCCTGCAATTAATTGGATTTATTAAAATAGCAGGTATTTTTACAGTATACTGACATGTTCCACAGGGTCTGGTATCTCCAACATTCATTGTAAAATAACGCTGTCAAAATAATACAGGAATACCTGCCAAAAGAGAGTACATTTTTAAGGAAAAATACCTGCCTGTTTCCAGGGAAGTGTAACTGTGAGAGAAACACAACTACAGCTGAAGCTGCAGCTGAAGTTGGTCTGCCCATTTTTTGAAGGAGATTTATGGAGAAGATAGGGAAAAAAAGTCATAACTTCACTTGAATAAAATCTAGAAGCTGTTAAAAACACATATGCCAAATAGGTAACAGATTAAATAAATAAATAATAACACCCCCCTGCCCCCCAAACCCGGACCAACGAAGCAAAAATATCCCACCACTGAATTCCCCCCCAAAGAAGAAAGGAAAAGGTTTAAATCCAACTCCAGTCTTGCCTACTATGTCCTTGCATTTTCTATGTTTGGCTTGCTATGGCTCACTGTCCGGCAGCTAAACCTGCCTGATCTTTTGGGAAAGCCTTCCCATCACCTCTGGAGCAGTTGCTCCCATCTGTCACATGGGTCTCCTGCACCTCTGAGCAACATCAGCACCCCACTCCAAAAAGGAACCATTTCCCCCACCCACCCAGAGCTTGTCTGACCTATTCTTACAAGAATATATAACTTAGTACACATAAATCAAAAAGATACTCCCAGTCAGAGCAATTCAATATTGCCAGCTTTCTAAGCAGTGCTTTCACCTCACCTTGGCTATGCAAAATTTTTATGACTTAAATGGCAGGGAATGTTACTTATTTGGCTGATTTCTCCTCCTCCCCTCCTGCGGGAGCACTCAAGGACAGAGGACTTATTGGAGGCTGGGACAAAAACAGTCTTATCTATAGCACATCACTGCTTAGAGCAAATATTGTTTCTAGCTTCTGATTCCCTTTTTCCCTAAGGTAAGTTTAACTCTCATTAAGTTTAGGCATTTAGTTTGCCTTTGCTTTGTTCCCTCCCTAAAGTGCCTAAAAGCAAAACATAATGCTGTGTCCCTGCTCCCTCTTGGTGTGGAAAGATTTCTGCATTTTTATCCAAAAAGAAAAAGAGAAATAAAAAAAACTGGGTGTTCCTTGTTTTGGTTTGGGTTTTTTATAGGATTTGCAATTTCTTTCTGTTGTACTGGAAGACTCAAACTAACACAGACACTAGCAGGGGTATCACAACAAGGAAAACTGAGCTTCCTCAGGCTCAAGATGTACTTGCAATGCCACTGCTTTTGACCTTGCTGCCATTTTTCTTCGATACAAAAATGTCCATCTGGAGTTTGAACACAGCTTACACTTCTACTTAAACAGCTGATTCACTGATGTTTTCATCTTAAACCTTTTCAGGTTCCTTGCAGGAGAATGAAGAGTTTTATGTCTCTGTATCCATTGTCATTATGTTACAATTCCAGTAAGCCATGCTTTGGAAAAGCCTACCATTTAGGCTTTAGATTCTCATTTCAGAATTAGACTCTCATTTCTGAGAAGCACAGTTGAAAGGGGTGGGAGGAGAAGTGTGAATGGGAAAAGAAAGAGGAGGAAAACGAAAATATATTTGAGCTTGTGTTTCCTGATGATAAAGATGTAAAATTTGGGACAGGAGTTAGATTTTAAGGAGATCATTTGGGACAAAGAAGGAGAGAGAGTAAGGGTAAGCGAGATTTATGTGGTTTTTAATTTTTTGTTCATCTTCAGAATTAGTGTTACTCAATGTATAGATGCAATGTGTTTACCCACATTTAGAATTAATACATGACCATAGTAATAATCAGTTCTTAATTCTTGCACAGAATATTTGTCACCTTAGCAGTAATCGGACAGCAAAACGCAAAGTTTGGTAAACAAATCTCTTATCCTAGTTATAGAAAAAGGATGTTTTTTTGGTGAGGCAGCAAATGTAGTCCAGATTTCCTAATCTTCCAGATCATTATGTGTACCTCTAGACCATTAAGCACTACAAAAATCAATGAATTACATGTTGTGATACGACAGTAGGAATGTCTTACAGCTTGTCCTTGAAAGATGTTTGTATTGACAGCAAACAGCCCAAAAGACAAAGCCTGCACCATGACAATTCCACAGTATGACTTAAAGAACCAAAAAGAGTAACAATCCTCAGGGCTTCAAACCCTCCAAATTAAGGAATTAAAATCCCTGTAAAATGTCTAACCCCGGAGGCTTTTTACTGTAGAATTATCACAGGTAAATATATAGATTATTTAATTAATCCACTTGGTTTTAAGTTGTCTGCTCTTTTATTTGCCTTCTGTGCCTCACTTAGGTGGTTTGAGCCCCCTGGCACCTTCAGAAATTGCTGAGAGGTGTCTGGTAGAAAGGATCAGAAGTTCACAGGCACAGGTGGATGTGGTGTAAGGGACCTCATCCTAATGTCTCAGTCCCATCTCCGCTCAACACTTGCCCCTTGGATGCAGTCCTGAGTTCAAAGGCACACCCAAAGTGGCACCCCAATGGTACAGTCTTGCCAGCTTTGCTTTTTTTTTTTAATGAGATCAGGGTTTCACTAGGCTCTGGAGTCTGTGATTCAAATGCTCTCCTCACTGTTCAGTTAATGGGATCAGAGTAGCTCCATCTGTAATGTGCGGGTTGTCTCCTGGGTAATCTGCCTCAAGGAGATGAATTGAGAAGCTTACACCTTTAAATATGATGCAGTCAAGGAGAATTATAATTATTGCATGTATTAACACTGTGTACAAGGCCCAAATTACATGGTCCAGAAAATATGAAATAAAATGGAATATTGCGATAGCCAATAGTCAGGAAAAAAACTCCTCATTTATTGAGCATTATCTATGCTGTTGGAAAACTTTGCTGTGTAGAAAAGAAACATCCATTCTCCCTGAAACTACTGGAAGTCCTCTAGGGCCGTGAGGCAGATCATCATACTTAGCTTGTACGTGGGAGTTGGAAAGAACTCCATCGGCTTATCCTGTCATTTCTTCTTCCTCGGGATCAGTCTTTTTCCTCACTTTAAGATCAGAGGACAACTTTTGCCTCTTTTGCTGTCCAGCCTCATTCATTCATCTTAGCGCAGTTTAGTTAAAATGGTCATTTTCTTAGAGGAATTATTTCCAAAAAGCGTCTAAGCATTCTCTGTATTGGTAGAGAAAGGAAGAGGCTGAGTGGATTTGGGAAGTCATCTTTGAAGCTGACTATAGGATCTGAGTGCCTGGGTTATTTTTCTCTTACTGAGAAGTATGCATATAAATCCCTAAGCTTTTGAAAAACGTAGCCCAAAGGCTTGACTTGTCAGTCTTAGCCTAAAGGAATGTAGGTGTCATCAGTTACAAATACAGTCTTGGCATTTAGCTATCAAACTACTTGATTTGCATGCATAGAGATTATTTCAGCCTATAAATATTGGATCTCCTGGTGTTGCCCAAATTGAACAGTAAGTACAAAACCACTCATACAAGAGTATCAGGCTTTGATACCTCAAATAGTCTTCAGTAAACTGAACATTTGCCTACTTAATGTTGAAGTCAAAGGCACTGGAAGTTAAAGAGAAATATATTTTAAAATATAGGTCTAAGTCCTATTTATTTTGCCTGATAAAGGGTGTTAGCTGGCAGCACTGGTTTTAACTGCTTCTTTCACCATTAAAATGTCTAAATTCAGCACCACATAAGAGACTGAGTCCTCATCAGAGATTTTCTTCCCATCACAAGCAGTTTAAAAATCATTGTAATTTCCATGGTAACAGAACTCCTACTATCCATACATTTTCACAACTAATTCATTCTTCTATATGTATTAAAATATAGCAATTTTAACTTGTATTTCTCTGCTTCAGAAATCTGCTCCGGAGAACAGAAACATCATGTTGGATTGCAGGTATGAGTAAGACATCTTCACTGCTTGTCTTGAGGGCTTCCTTCATTCTGCATCAAGTAATATTTTTTAACCTGACTCTTACCTCGTTCCACACAAATGCCCAAGTCATGATAATAAGTCCCTGAAATTACCTAAATCCTTTTCAGTTATTCTAGTTTCAAATATTTTACTGAGGATCACAAACAAGCATATTAGGGACCAGCTTCAGAAAAGACTTGTGTTTGCAGTGAACCTGAGCATGCTGTGCAGTTTCATTGACATCAGGGGGACAAGAGTGCAATAGATCCAGTGTGGGTGAAAGTTTCAACTGTAATGTGTCTTTTTTTGAATGTTACAACTTCCATGTTTGTGAGAAAACAGGGTCTCACAACTGCACTTCCAGACACAGACCTGTATGAAGTTTTAAAAGCCTGCAGGAGGTGGTATGCTGAGTTAAAGAACTTGATATGGAAGTAATTAGGTAGCAGACAAGATGCAAAATAGAGAAAATAGTGGAATAAGAGCTTTTAAGAAAGTTAAATGATTGCTCAAATCTCTCCTCCCCTTACCATTCCTGACCTCCCTTAGGTTAAGGCAGGCACGATGAAAGATCTACACACTTTCTTCTTCTAATAATTTCCTCAGTAATCAAGGAGCGGAAGTTGTTAAGTGTACTATGATCGGTTGGAAGAGATTTGCTCCAGCATTTGGCTCTCATGCCAAGAACATAAAACTGTCTAATAGGAAGTCCTCCACACATGAGCAGGGAGTAGAGCTGAAGTAGCAATCAGCAGCTGATCGAGGCTATCTGAGCACAGAGACCAGCTGAACAAGCAGGAATTTCAGCAAGTGGTTGCTGAGCTGTTTTAGACTAGTCCATGCATCTAATCCCACCGGCCCTGATAGCAGCTCTAGTCTTGGGGCAAAATCCTGCAGCTACTTGCAAGGCTATACAAGGACCACAATGCAAGTAGGTTTGGAGGTAGAATAAACAAGAGAGTCTCCCAAAAAGAAAAAAAGTGACATTTTGGTGAGACTTGTACACTGGGAAATGGAATGGATTGCTTGGTGGGATAGAAAACTACGAAAATGTGATCTCTCTTGCTCATTCTGCCATTTTCTTCTACCTCCCACCACGAGTAAGTAACATGTGGGTGGATAAGTGGATCCTCTGGCTTGGTTTAATGCCAGCAATGAGAACATTTGTGAAGCAAAGCCAAGCATGCTGGCAAACATCCATCGATCATTCTTTCCTTCATTAAAGTCCTCTCACCTTCTGAGGAGAAATTGATTATGCTACCATAGACACGCTTCCTCCAGCACTTCAAAGCCTGCAGAGGTGGAAGCTGGATTTGGGCCACAATGCCTGGAGCCTTCAAGACTTAATTAAACATAATAGTAACCTATATATTTACAGGTCCCTTTTTGATGACAGCAACAGAATAGAGGTTAACCCCACTTTTCAGGTTCTCCCTCAGGATTTGTTTGAACTTTGCTCTTCTTCAACCTCTCCATCAGGCATGAACTGAGTTCTGCAAGTCAGAGAAATGAGTGCTGAATCTCCAGCTGCAGACATGGACCACAGGAGCAGAAAGACTGAGTGATTTGCCAGAGGTTATATGTGAAAACTGTGGCAAGGTGCAGTTGTGTTATTTCATCCTCTTCTTTTCTCAAAAATTCCCTGCCACCTGTCTGTGATGAATCATGAGAATATCAATACATAACTAAGTATAAATGACATGTAGGCACTGGGTGAAATTCTGCAAAGCACCTTACTGCTGCTGAGGTGGCAAAGAATGAGGAACAGAAATCCTCCAGATTTACTAGTCCTAAATGCAAACAGCATTTATTTAAGCTGCCGCATAAAGATCAACTAAGCAGCTTTAAAGACATCACTGAAACCTTCAAGCTGCATAACACTGATGAAAAATTGACTCAGAATCAACATGCTGCACTGTGCTTACTAGCCCTGACAAGGTGGATAAAAATAGCAAGGAGACAATGGTGACGTCAATCAAAGACTGGGTGAGCCAAAGAGTTTTGCAAATACTCCCACGTGGAATGAGTCAGAGATGGAGTAGAGAGTTTGAGAAACACAAGGCAAGCAAAATCTCTTTAAAAGAAGTTTCACTGTGTGCTCAGAAGCCTTAGACAATTTAAATTTAAAGCAACAGAGAAATGTTGAAAAGAGCGGGGAAAAAAGAGTCCTGAAGGTGTTTCAGTGCATTGGTATGGTGAGAGGTTGTCTTACGATTTTTTCCCTGGAAGCTTTCCAAATAAAATGCTAGATGTGGTAAATAAACCCAGATCTTTAGGCAGTATAAATTTCCCAGCTGACGTTTGGCAACAAGAAACCTAATCCCTATGTCTTCATGTGAGGATATGATCGGCACCCTGCAGGACAGATCAGGTACAGAGTATTGATGTCTCCTATCAGTGGACAGAGACAAGGACAAGTTCTGCAGCTGATGGACAGACCATGGTGTGACATTATACGGTAATTTAGGGTAGGAAGTAAAAGTGCATATTGCTGCCGATTGGAAATTATGAGAGAATTTTGGGGATTTTGAATGTTTTCCTAAAGCAATGAAAAGAAATTTCTAAAAAAGAAAAAAAAATTTAAAAACCCACAAGTGGCATGTCTCTAAACATGCCAAACAACAAAAATGTCCTTTGGTTTATAGAAGATGGTATTTTCAGATGTAGTAGTCTATGGTCTCATATACATGCCAATTTCAAGTCTTTTTATGTTTACTTTGGAAAAATATAAAACAATCAAATTTTATAAAATCTCTAGTTCTGAAAATCCACCAAAAGTGTGTCTTTTGCAACATCTGAAGATCTAGTCCATTTTAAAAATACTCAGCTTCTTGACAACATAAATAAAGATCTCTTAGATTAAAGGTGTCAGGAGTGATGTTTCCTTTTTAAACTCATTACATCCATGAGTTTGATCATCTAGATCTACAGGGCATGAAGACCCTGCATTTGCATGCACAGTAATCAAAGCAAGTATTTTCCTATCTTCATTAGGCCTGGGACCAAGTTTCTCAGCAATTTCATGCAAATGGCACTTTTTTTTTTGCCATCAGGAAAGGTGCACAATTATGGTGCAACACACAGGAGCTCCAAATGCCAGCTCATGTCACAATACACATCTTTCCCAAGGTGACGAAAGAAGTTTCTTTCACAAAGCTTTTATCCACTCTGATCTTTTCCCCAAGTCAGGCCTTTTCCCCACAGACACTTATTTTAGCAGCTGGTTTTACAGCATTTGAAGCCTACATAAGGCAAAATTTACACAATTTTGTCCTGAAAAAGATCCCCACCAATATCCAATCTCTCCTTAATTTCAGAATTGATTCTTCTTTGTAAAAGGCTCCCAGTCTTTTCTTTATCTGTGACTTCTTGTGGATTTGGGTCTGAAGCTGGAAAACAGAACACCTCTAAGGGAACAGCTAAGAGACAAGTTTTGTCTTTTTTTTTTTTCTGCTATATAGTCTTCATCTTTTACTTATATTTCTTTGATGTTTCAGTCTTTTGCAACTGTTGAGCAAGGAAGATTAAAGCCATTATTGCTTTATTAAAAATTCAGTGTTCTTTGCCACTCCTTTCCTGTTTTTTGACTGAAAAGCCAGCCAAAACTAAGATACTATCTGTGGGTAGGAAGCATCTGAACAGAAAATGCCATGGTCTCTAATGGTTATGAGGAAAACCAAATATTTTGGTATACACGCAGCCTAATTATTAGCTCTTTTAAAGACAGCAAGTACTCACTTGCAGTGGAAGACCCATCCTAATATTATATATGTAGTCATATACCAGTTCTTGAGAGTCCTTTACATGGCAGAACAATGAAAACTTCAAATAAAGACTGAAAAAGTACTCATATTTTTCCTTTTAACTTCTGGAATGAGTGTAAAATGATGTTTAACTTTCTTTATGCTAAGTTTTAGCTGTATGAAATTATTTTCTCCTTCCTCTACCAAAATCATGAAGTACTGGGAAATCATAACTGCTATCACGTTATGATTTTGGAAGAAGAGATAAGTACAAAACCATAGTTTAGGAAAGATACATTAATCGATCATGTCAGAACAACTTTGCTGCTTATTGTTGCAGGCTTTTTGGCTTAACTGAAGACTTTGGCTGAAGGTGAAAGCTTCATTTTGGCCTGGGGATAACCTCTGAAAGATGCAGCAACTTCACAGCAGAATAATTGCTTATCTGCACTGCTCATTTAAATACCACAAGACTGTGACCTGTCACTGTAATACCGTAGTGGAGATGCGCGGGGAATTGCGCGTGCCCCACTCAATAACATGACTTGTTAGTCAACAGAGCCTTTGCTGGTGGGAGTTGTCTGTGTAGGCCTCCATGGAAAAAGTCTTACCTTTTACCTAACTATAGAAAATAGAGATATTATTTTATTCAGTAAGACTCGCACCATCATTTAAATGGTGACTGCTGAAGGATTTCTGGGTGAAATCTGACCAACAGTTACCGTGAAGTTCAGTGTTCAAACAAAAATGATTGCACATATTTTATAGCTATAACATGCAAGGATATGGACTATATCTCACTGATTTCTTTTAACAAATCAAAAGTTTACTTTCAGAAGAGTAACTGTGTTGTAAACTGTCATCAGGATAAGACTCTTAGGTATTGCAAAGTAAATGTCTACATATAATCTGACAAATGAATGTATTTTGTAAGCAATTACTATCGTTTGTCCTTTGACAGGGCTTTCTGAAACATTACAGAGAAATGAAGAATACTTTTAATTTGTACTGTATTAAATTATACTTGTATTAATTATTAAATAAAGATTATTACTAAAACTTAATGAAAGAAGCTATCATTAATTTATCTGCCACAAATAAAAAGTCTACCTATTGCATTGTAGAGATGATGCCATCCATTAATTAGTTTATAGACCCCCAAATCTAAGGGAGTGCCAGAAATTTCCAGGGTTTCCCTGACTCTCACGTATATGTGAGATTTCTGAAGTTGAAAGATATGTGCTGTGTATTAGTTTGAATGCTTCTGCCTTTACTTCACTCATGTAATATCTTCCTCTTTCCAATCTCTTGCAGAAAAAGCAACTGAGTGTGTTGGGCAGGAGATGCACCTGTTGGGCTGTCCACAGAGGAGGTCTCACGGCATGGAGCTCCACTGTGCAGAGTGTGAAATCAAGCCACATGCTGAAACCTGCTGGCCTCTACTCCGAAGCTCTACAGTAGTTTTCTTCTTCTAGAGGACAGGAGGGGGTTTTTAGGTGGACATACCTGCAAAGCTGTGTATCACTGCCTACAAAACTGGCATGGACATAGTATCAGCAAGTGCTGTGTGGGGGGCCCCCACCAGACTAGAGGACAAATCCACTGATCTCATCTTTGCTGATCTTTCTGTCTGACAGTTACTTCTCCTCCTGCTTTGCACAGGCCCTGGGGAATTCACCCTTACTAAAAAAATTCAAAAATGTGCATGTAGGACATGCAGCTTTACAATTTTGATGTATTCATAAAGTCGTGCAAATACTATACGAGTATGTGAGGTACTAGTCAGAGAGACAGTTTCAGTTAAAATAGCTGACATACATATCTGGATAGACAGATGAACTATGCTGGGGTGAAAAGTATAATCGTGCTTTTAATATTCATGAACCGTATATGGCTATACAGGTCTTTAGGGATGGGACAGTACAGAGCCAGATATGTTCAGAACACTTGGATGTCTCTGGACAAACACATGATGTGATCCCAGAAGCCATGCTTCTCAGGACATTATTTTCTTATAGGGACAATGTCCTTGATCTTGAATGACTGCAGGTTTTAAGTGAATAGTATGTCAGTACTTTCCATTGAAATCATTTGACATGACAACTTTAAAATACACAAAACATATTCTGCTGAAAAAGAAATACATAAAATACTGGAGCCCAGAAATAAATACCTGCTAAATAAATGTCTGGTAGCACCTTATGTGAATTAAAAATACACAAACATATATATGCACATGTGTATGTAATAGTAGACACAAAGGCATATTAAAAATATATATATATATAAACATGCATATTTAAATAAGATTCCTACATATTATTGACGAGAACAAACTGTTCAGAAGGTAGCAGGTTTACTTATTCAAAAAAAGACATTTTATCACTACATTTTACTTGCTCTTGTTTTACTGCCTTGTCTGTCTCTCCTTCATATTGTGTTGAAAAACAATCTCACATTTCTTAGCTGCTGATTGGAAAATCTAGTAAATAGCTTGTTTGAAAACATGCACAATCTGATCTTGTAAGTCATCATAGCGGGAGCTGCAGGTGCTGAGCAAATGAAGAGCTAGTGTAATGAAGCCTAAGTAGAGGTATCTCTGTCTTTAGGTTTTGATATGGTAACTGACACCTAGCTATCAGATCTTGGACATCTGTTTGACAGTTTTGACTTGTAATTATTATGATGAATCTTTAAACAAACAGATCATAGTAGACAGTGGAAAGTACACTAGGATAAAGTAGAATCTGGTCTGTTGCTGGGGCTGACGTGTGTAGGAGGAATCAACAAATACTTTTTTCTTTTAAAATAAATCAGCAATTCTTTCTGCTCTTCTGCCTACTGAAAGCATACAGTACAATGCATTTGGCACTGCCAGTTTAAACCCTGAATTATTTGGTAGAATTACAACTAGAATTACAACCTCAAAGCAAAAGATGTTATTATTGCTTTCACTGTGATGTATTTACTGTGGCACATGCTTGCAAAATGAAGAGCCTAAAGTAATACTCCTAACACCCTATTCAGACACTCAGACGTAAGCAGACCGAAATCAAAGCATCCATTGCTCTCCTTTAATTCAACAGGATTTGTGAGGGTAGGACATGTTAAGAATATAAGGTCGTTTTTACTTTGATTCCTTAATAAACGGACTTAGAATCCTCGCAGGAAAGCTGCAACGTATGTGCATAGCAAGGGGGTTAACGTGGCACAGGGTTAAGGTGGGAAGGCATCAGAAGTCTCTTTGCTCTGTTTCAACCTTCTGAAATTTGATGCCATTCACCAGAGGTCTCCTAAGTGTAAAAGTTTGTCTCCTCTTGTTAAATTGCCACCTGCTCAGGGAAACGCTAATCCATTAAGGTCAAGCAGTTCTGAGAAGGTGCTGCAGTGCCTGGGGCAGCCTCTTGAGTTTCACTTCTAGCAGCTGCAGGAAGATGAAGTCGGGATGGTCCTTGTTACTGAAATTAGACAGATCAGGAAGTAAACAGAGCTTGCCTTTCATCTGATCTGGCTTTGAGATGGGAAAGGTTGGGGAGGGGGGCAGAGCAGAGGGTGAATTCCTCTTCTAATTACTTTATGGGTCAGTTCTCCAGACTTTGTGTCAATGTCAGACATGCATAATCTTTTTTATTTTTAAATGAGAGAAAAGGAAAAAAAAATCTCATGAACTACTGAAGATTTTAGGGTTTACTATCATTTAGTTCTCAATACCATGACTTTCATGGGGATTATTATATTTTCCTTTGGGAATGAACAGCCAAGAGATCTAAGATGGGGAAGAGCCATACTGTCTGCATAAACTTCTTGCCCCTTTACACAGTGAAACCTTTGCCTCTTGTGTTCATTGCTTGGCTTCTTTTCTCTGAAGTGGATTTGAGGATTATGAAAGGCACTGGATAGCCATTACAGGCTGAAGCCCTTTTTTCTTCATACCTGAACTGCTGAGATAGCAGCTCTATGAGACCATCTCCTCCCCAGAGATATGAAAGGACAGACACCAACAATAGTAGAGTCAGATGCCACCTCCATAGCAAAGGCTTCCCACATCATCTCCTCTCTCTGCATCCTGTGCCAAAGACCACCCTGCAAAAACCACAGCTCCTCTGGGGAAGCATCATCACTTTGCAGAACTCTCTGCTTTGCAGATGGTGACTTTGGAAAAGAGAGCAAAAAACCTGAATGATGGAAGATCATTGAGGAGCGGTGCCTAGGTGTGCTCAGCATGAGCTATAACTTGTAGCAGCAGCTCAGATGTGCTCCAGCAAATGAATGAACCAGACTCAATCTTGTTTTCTCTCACTGAGAGCCAATATTGTCCGGGATCAGCTGGGGCAAAAGCAGACTTTTCAACACCTTTTTTGGGTAATGTAGGCTGTGATTATATGAATTCCACAGGCACAGGCAGCCTTATTGCTTCAGTCCCCACTTCTCACACACCCACTTGGAGTCCTATTTTCACAGGGGTTTTAAGAGCTGCTTTAGAGAGCTGTGATAATCCAGGGGATTAGTGAGAGCCAGAGGGGAGCCAGGCACGTGATGCCCCACAACTGAAACATGCAGATGCTTTGCTTTGATGTGATAAGGTGCAATGAAGCCTTTTAAAACTGAGGTGAGTGTTTTGTAGAGCACTGAAGCATCCTAACTCTACCTTCAGAAGACAAGATGCTGTGAAGACATCTGGTCAACTACTCGGTTCAATCAATTTTTTGCCCCATTGATTTTGCTCAGCCAAAGCTCTCTCCTTCACCTTCCTCCACCCCTCTGCTCTACCAGCTTATGGGGCAGTGGTGGTGAGCAAGCAAACTGCATTTTACCTCTGGTATCCCCAGTGAGATGAAAAGATACCCTCCTCCAGAGCCAGTTACGTCTGCCTTAGAGGTAGCCAGAAGGAGCCTTTGACTGGGTAAAAATAGGCATGTTCTATGGTCCTCTTTCTTCCTCTGACTTGCAGCAGGCATTTGAGTCTCCCAGAGCCTATGGTTTAATTTGAAACTTTCCCCTCTTCTTCTAAACTAGGCAAGACACTCAAGTGCCTGCCTTTCCCTCTATAAATTCTCAGAGTGTTTCTCCACCAGAGACAAATGAACGTAGCTACATTTCTTTTTGCATAATTGTTTCTCAAATTATATTCAGAAAATCTCCAATGTGCATGCAGAGGCAAAGAAGTACATATTTAATCATATATCTGTATGTCCCTATATATATATGTACAGCTAGCTGGGGAACCAGGACATTTACTTGGCGATTTTCTTTCATGGTAAAAATCTGTATGCACACACTTGATGTCAGTTATGTCATTAGGCTCTAATGAGGATTATATTGTGCTGAGCATTTTATTGAGATCAGAGGAAAAACAATCTCTATGCAAAGCAGTTCCAACCTACAGAGTGCAAAATAACTGGATAAGGTGATGGAGTAAAAGTTTTTTTCTTGCTGGAAGATGCATTTTTCTAAGACTATGTTGAAATTTCTTTTCTTACCCGATATTAAGAAAGCACAAATATTTAGTAGCACTTAAAGTCAGTAATTCATAAATTCACCAGCAACTCTCAGAGTTTGTTTGAATCTCCAAGGATGCACATCATCAGGATTGTTTAAAAATATGACTCACCGATTACAATGAGTCTGAGGACCACAGACCACAAATTGTACTCTAAGGTGCCATCAAGATATGTCCACAAGCCCTGCAGACTGAATTTTTAACTAAAAAATACTAACTTAAGTGAAACAGTGTTAAAATACCATCACAGACCCAGATCCTGACGCCAGACATCTTTGCTTAGATCTTAGAATCCATACAGGTTGAATTCTAAATGAAGTTATTGCAAACTACCTTTCAGCCTCATGACAGCTGGGGACCAGAATGCATTCAGAAGCCATCACATGCTACAAGTCTCAGAACGATGGATAAGATATTGAGATACACTACTGTCTTCTTCTTTGTGGTACTTTTGCACTGTTTTATTTCTTTTTTTTCTCCAACACTTCGTACTTCTATTTCTTATATCTCACGTGAGAGTCCTAATAGGTAAGATAGAGACTACTGTGGAGTCATTGCTTGTGTGTGTAAATAATTACTGGGGGTTTTGGTTTCATTCTGCAATGTTGTGCAAACAGGTCTTGAAATCTCAAAATTTGTCATTAAATAGAATTTTTTGGAGTTTTGGCCAGCCTAGCTTTTCTCCACCATCTGCTTGGCAAACCATCATGTCTTTGGGATGCAGCTGGAAGAGATCTATTAAGATGAGTATAAATGTTGCTGGAAAATAAACACTTTATAGGAGTTTTTATGTTATTCCACCAGACAAGGACACTCTTGCTAATTAGACCTTATCCCTCCACTGCCAGTTTCAGTTAAGAAGAAATGTAAGCAGTACACAGTTGGGTTTTCGTCATTGTGATTAAACACATAGTTATTTCAATGCAATCTAGAGGAGATGCATCATTCAGTATACTTCTAGGTATAGTTCTTTCCTTGGCACAAGTGTTTGCCTCTTGTTATCTTGGCACAGACCTAAAATGAGCATTTAGTCAAAAATGTCAACTGAATTCTAAAAGAGCATCCAGTCAGGACCAGGCACAATATGAATATTTTAAAAATAATTAAAATAAACCACCAAACTAACCAGAAACATTGATGTAATAGATCAATTACTGTAAAGAAACTATTCCTGACCTGAGCTGAAATCTGTAAAAACTATGTTTCATAATAGCCTCACATCAGCAAATCTCTTCAAGATGATCTTTTTAACCTGCAATATCTTGGTTTCAAACTCCCTGCAGAATAAGGGATTATATCTTTCATTTTAATATTCCAAAGGTGCAGTACCACATATTCTTTCAAGAGTCACTTGACAGAGAAACAGAAGATGTTAGCCCCTTTATGAAGTGGAAAGCTTTAAAAAGCTCTTATTATTATTCTGCAAAATGCGAACACAGCTCAGGAGGAGTCCCTGTTAGGAAGTGATTTGCATCTCTTGGAATGATTTAAAACTGATGAAGAAGAAAACTTGAGTGACTTCTTATCCACTGTGGACCTCGAAGGCTTAGGCAGAAAAGGAAGTTAAATATTGAAATTATTTTGCTATTGAAAGACACAAAAGCTGATCTGATATTTAGGCCTTCCATCCCTGCTTCTGGGCCTTTGTCACTTTATCATCTGCGACCTTGACTCAGGGAATCACTGATCTCCATTTTATCAACAGCCAGTGGCTGCACAGTCTCTTGCTGATACTGACAGCGCATGGCGCTGCTTAAATTGCACTGTCTTACTTCTTAAGAAGTTAGTTATTTTTAAAGATTGCTTTATCTACTGGCAACATTAAGATTTTCTTTACAATAAATTCCACGTAGCTCTAGGACAGCAAGCTGGATTTAGTGACAGAATCACGGGAAAGCAGATAAATAAGTGGGTTTTGGCAACTGACTCTGGGAGTTCAGCATGTGTCAAGATATTCTAAAGAACAGATGACTTTCCTGAACTGAAGAAACCTTAAATGGGAATCAAAGGCAAATAACAAGAATGCATTTAGAAGACTTGCTTTCCTTATACAAGACCAAAGTACCAACAACTAAACCCACAATTTTAGATAAAATTTACTGTATACCAAAAATAACATAGTATCTTTTACAGAGAAGCCCATAAGAAATGCTACAAAAATATGTGGAAGATCAACAAGTTCTTTGATCATTAGATCTGACTCAATAATCTGCACAGATACAAGGTGATAATTCAGACTCTTAACAAGAATTACTCGCACTACTATTTGTTATGTAACACAATTTGATGGAAATGAACCAAAATTTCTAGCATATGGTGCTCCACTAGAAGAACAGAGTTTGCCTGTGCAGTCTGTGAAGTCTACACAAGCTTCACCATTGACTTGGTAGGAGCAGAATAAAACTGGTGAGGACAGAGAAGAAGCAAAATGTGAGCTTGACCAGTCACACAAACGCCAGAGAAATGACCCATCTAAATTATCGCACAAGGAGCTCTGAAGCAGTCCCAAACTTCAGTTTCCCTTCCTGGATGCAGTTACTTTCATGATGTATGGGACCACAGATTGTCCTAAACTAAAAGCACACATATAAAGAAGACACTATAAAGGCCAGCCAGCAATGGACACACCATGTTCCCCTTTTGTCTCCTTTGGGCCTACCACACCCAGCCTGGATCTCTGTCCATCAGCCACAGACAATGAGTGTCTGGGCCCACTGAAGTCAACTTTGAGGATGCCACTGACTACCATAGGGGCCATATTTCATGCAGTCACAATTGTCTATGCTAAATGGAATAGCTTTTTAAGCTGCCCCTTTTAATCTTCCACTTCCTGTCTCCTACGGCAGTGCATTTTGAGGTAAACTGGGACTGATGGGAGCCAGTGGAGTATTTTCCAGTCCACCCTTTTTGGTGGAGTTGCTGTCTTCTGGCAGCTGTGCCCAGAGATGCAGAGGAAACCCTATTTCAACCTAGAACTTTGTAGCACCGCGGTTAACAGCCAAAATAAAGGAGTCTGTAATTGGTAGGCTGACAGTGATTGCAAATGGATGAGATATTACTGCTTCTCCTTATTTGAGATTGAATCCTTATTTTAGCAAGGTGATAAAGACCCTTGCAATTTGGAAGATAATTTTCAGTTATTCTGGGCTTTGGTGAAATGCTGAATAAAAGCACATAGCACAGTGGTGTTCTGAGCTTGATGAGTGCCTTCTAGGGACTACAGCAAACAAAATTAGTAAATAATAATCATAGCAATCAGTGGTTCCTCTTAAAAGATTAAATATTCAAAAAAGCAAAGAGGAAAGGCATTCTTAAATTTATATCCACAATGAGAAGAAATAACACACGGAAAATTCAACATAGCAAAAGTTTAACTTTTCAGATGGACCAGGATGTTGCCTCCAGCTTCACTGACAAGCTCAAAGTCTCTTGGATTACATATCTAGAAATTTGGTGTCCAGCCATGATTGGGTAATTGAGAATAAAAGCAGTCTCTTCTTGGCAGCAAGAATAAAATAATGCCTCTGTTAGTACACTGGTTTTTCCTCCTTGTGCTAGACTTCTTGCTCATATCTGATTCATGCTGAAAGAGTAAGGATGTGTGCTAAGATCAGAAAGCAGCATGCAGGAGCAAGGATGTTTCTTTTGCAGAGGAACGGCACTGCATTTAATAAATGTCCTCAGCCTTAGTTCATTCCAAAGCGTTTCATAATAAAGCCCATTGTTTAATCTTCTCTCCTCCCACAGTTAATAATATTCTAATTATAATAATTATTATTTCTTAGCATTTACATAGCACTATGTATCTTCAAAGCATTCTCTAGCTGTGAATCACACTGCTCACAAGTTAAGTTATAGAACCAGCCAGGATTTCCCTGTTAATTTTTTGAAAGGAAAAGAGCTTTTTTAAGTCCTGATTTTATGATGTGGAGAGGTATAGTTCCTACTAGCTCACATTTGAACCTGAATATTTGGAGCTTTAGGTCTGACAAACTAGCCTAGTTCCTTTGGGAAAAGATAAAGACCACAACGTGTCCATCTGTGGCATTCAAACAGCTCAGAGGAATACTGAACAGGGCCCAAAAGGGATAGGTAGATTTGGTCCAGCAAATTAAAATATAGCATTTAGTTGAGTATTTTTAAAAAACACTTTCACAATTATATAAAAAAAAAAAGCCAGAAAAAAAAGAAGAAAAGAATAGCACAGAGACGCATTTTCAATAATGTAATTTAGAACACATAAATTTTGAAGTAATGGATTTTCCTTCAAGATGAATGTCCAAGTTTTCATCAGCTCTGTTAAGTCCAAAAGTGTGACAGAGCATTGTGCCATTTCCCTCACCTCTAACCAGTTGCTGTGTGAACCAGGGTCTCAGAAAGCAAATGGGGAATTCACTGTCTCCAGCTGAAGAAAGAGCCACAAAGAAAGAGGCAATTGTGTTCTTAAATAGGGAAAGGCCAGTGCTGGGACTTGGATGCCCAAACTTCAGATGCATGTAAGTATCTTACCAGCACAGGAATACAAGACTTTTCAGTCATCCTTGGTCATCAGTGGTCACAGATGGAAAAGGAGGTTTACTGGTGGTCTCTGCACAAGATGCATGACTGACACAGGCAGGTCGAAATCTCCCCAAACATGTCTGTTTCACTTCACTGAGTGCTGAAGAAGTTCTTTTTCTTAGGTCAGAGCTCTGAGACAGCTCTAAGTAGACAAGATTAATCCCTTGTGGGTGAGGAAAAGTGGCTCATATGGTTTTACTGTTAAACTTGTGTATTGACCAAAAAAACAAAGTCTCCTTTCTTTTAAGTTTGTGCTAAGTCTGACCTCCCCACAGAAAGCCATGACTTTTCACCTTCTGATGGCCTCTCTGAGAGGCACACAAGCTTGGGTTTGGTCCATAGATGATATTAAACCATTATGTTCAACAATAAACCGTATAATCTGCCAAGAAAATAAGCACTGCTGCATTTAACTTCATAAGAGATGGTTACTCCTGGACTATGTATATTAATGAGTTTTGAATGAGTGACATTTGATAAAATATTCACTATCTCTTCAACTTTCTTTCATTTCTTTTCTTGCTAGAGCCCTTTCATATTTGAAAATTAATTATGCACACCATATTTAACCAGGGTGAAAATGAGACTTGCATGGAACCTTTCCAGCTCTTCATTACATATTTAATTGTTAAAATAATCAAGCTATCCATCACACATTCTGCCACCCAGTCGTCTGTCACCTTGGAATCAGTCAAAAAAATCATAGAAAGAGAAGGGTAGAAACAGAAATTTCACATTTCTTGAGCTGAGCAGTTTTGCTATTGAGAGGAATGGTCTTGGCATGCCATTACTGTATCGTGTTTGCAAAAATAACAAATGGCATCTTCATGGCATCTTCTGTGCTTTGGGTTTCCTCCCATTAAGCCCTACAAACTATCGCCATGTTATAGGAAAGTTCTTTAGCATGGAAGAAGTTCGAGTTTCTGTGTCTTCTCATTGATTTTAGAACCTGGCTAAAAACACTTTACAAAGTGCACAGTGATCTGGCCAGCATTTAAAAATAGCTTCATGTTATGTGATGCTTTTCATCAAAAACTTGTCCATGGACTTCACTAAAATGCTAGGTAACACAGACCTTGCTTAATGGATGGTGAAACAGGAACTCTAGAACTGCATCAGGCTACAGCAGTAATCCATCAAACGTAACAAGGCATTTTGTGGAGCCGAGTCCTTTGTCCCAGAAAACCACAAGTCAAATATAGGAAGAAGGATGAAACTTCCAACTCCTGAGTTTGACCACAGTGCTCCTTTCACTGAGCTTCTCACATAACAAGAGCTGCATGAAGTCTGCTGGGATGTTTCATTTAAATATGGGGCTCAATGCTGCAGGATCAGAAGCCCGTATGATGCTATGAATGCACAATATTTAAAAGATGTAAAGTACAAAGAATTAATGGATTTTCAATGGACCCTTGGATTTTTAGAAAGTAGAGGAGTAAAGGTGCGAAGAGGAACAATGTTGTTTTACTTATGTGGGTGTCATTCCCTGACTATATCACATGCTAAATGTTTATAATGTCACCAGGAAAACAATATTGCACACAATACGTTTAAAATATAGGTATATTTCAGTAGTCATAAAAATATAACCTGGTTTCAATTCACAAAGGAGCACAGATGAGGCGCAAGTTTTAACTTTTCATATTTTACTGAAATTTTATTTCACTGTGTTCTGTGCTAGAGACAAAAGGATCAAAAGGAATATCTAATTCTTACAGTCAATCCCACAGAGGTGAGATTTTCAAAGGCATTTTGGTGGGAACAGAGTAGCCCAGTTAGTTTATTTAAGCCCAGTCTCACTATGTATTTCTCTATAAATAAAGTATTATTTCAGTTTAATACCCAATTTTAGATAACCGAGGGTGGGCTTATAACCAGACATGTCCAACAGAGCTCAGCAAAACTGTAGCTTTAGATGACTATTATCTAATGCTTTAGCAGTCCCTAGCAGTAATTGTGCATTGCCCTGTGGTCTAAAGGGAAAATAAGCTTTCTCTTATTTCATGCACAAAGGTAGAACAAATACTATTAAAATCTAACTGAAGAGCTTTCTAGAGAGTATTAAATAAATCTCAGCTCAGGCAGGCTATGATGTATTGTGAAGGTCACAGCTGATATGAACAGCAGCTACTTGCAGGGAAATAATGCATTTGGATAAAGAAGTTGTGCCTATCAAATAGGGATATGAGCTGGAAAAAGAAAGAAAAATAAAACAAAAACAAAGCAAATCAAAAAACCCACAGAAAGAATCACAAAACAAAAGTCACCAACACCAGCCATAGCTTGAAAAGTATCAAGGACAGAACCAGTGAAGCGAATGATCTATCTTATAAATTAGACTTCAACTAGTGTAAAAGCAGCCAAAATGAGGGCCCAATTGTTTTTGTAGCCTGTCGGAAATAATTTCAAACCTGACAGGATACCATGGCTCGTAGTGTGATCTCACAGATTTCAGTGGTCATGCTGAGAGATAAGCAGAGAAGCATGGTAAAAACCCTGATAGCAAAAGAACTGCTGCCAGCTTTGCTGTACTAAAAAATTATCATTCACTCCAAATAGCAGATCAGGCAAGTGCTGAATTATTTCCCTTTCCTTCTCTCTCTTCCTCTGCCTGTCTCCCTGCTACCACCCTCCTTCTTTTCCTTTCCACTCCCTGGGAGGACGTGAAATGTTGTATTCTATAGTATCAAAACCAGCTGTTATATCCAGTAACAACAAACATCAGAAGAATTACACTGTCATCAAACTATCTTATGATATCATTAGTGTCCTAAATTAAAGCAAGATGATTGCCCCAGCAGAGAGCAATCAACCATGCACAGATGCTAATGCTGCAGGTAGGTTCTAGAGCTCCACTGGAGGAGAAGGTGCCATGCCCTTGCTCTGTAATTATGCTGGTAATCAAATGTGAAAGCCATTTCTTCAGCTACAGATGGCAACAGGCAGAGCCACACACTTTGTGTGCCTGTCTGAGATGGGATGCCTGTGCCAGCTCCTCAGATTCCTGGCTGCTTGGCCCAGGAGGGCTCTGCAGCCTGCCACACTCAGGTGGGAGAAGGGCAGGTCCTGTCAGCCCTGCAAGATCATACAAGTACTGCCTGGACCAGCATGGAGCCCCAAGCACCAAGGGAAGCCCACGGGAAGTTGTGACATCTCTTCTGCTGTTAAAACCCTGGAGCTTCCTCAAGCAGGGCAATAAAAGGGACTGGTGGATGAAGGGATGGTGGCAGAGGCACCTGGTTTGGAGTGCAGGGCCCGTGGGTGGGGGATGCTTTGACTGCTTAACGCACAAACCTCTACCCATAAACTTCCACTTCTGGCTGTTGCTCTCTTTTTGGAAGCTGCAGTGTTGGCCTGCAGAATGGCCTCTGTTTTCTGGGTCAGGAGAGATTTATTCCTTCTGACTTATAACCTCATATACTTGGAGTAATATCATTACTATTTGCATTTGCGTGATACTACAAGGGCCTGTCCAAAACATATTCCCTGGAGATTAATATTTTCCTGGCAGAAAAACTTACTAATTCCTCTAAAGGTACAGTTGGAATCCATTTAATTTATGTGGGAATCTTCAAGCTGGTGGGGAGGAAAGAGAGTCCTCCGAGAAAAACGCTAAGCAGGGATTGCAGGGAACTAAATTCAATTCTTAGTGTTGATGCACTTTGAGCTGTCAGCAAATGACTTCATTACCCTGTACTCACTGTCCCAAGTGGAAAACAGAGATATTTTCTTTGATCAACATATCCAATTCTAAAGTAGCTGTTCAGGACAATAGTCATTTAACAAATGCTTTCATTTCTAGAGTCTATCACAATTTGAGTCCAATAGCAATTTGGCTGTCTAGCTACGGTGCTGTAAACAACAACTGTGCTGGTGATGTGCAACTAGAAGATGGGGTACTATTCCATTTAGCTTTTTCTCAGTAAAGATGCTCAGCTGAAGCTTTCTTGCTTCGCCCCAAGGTCCCCAGCACTATCTCCTCAGTTCAGTACCCACCAATTTAGTGATCTGATCCAGGTTAAATGCCCATGATTTTTTCTTTTCCCCACCCACCAGATCCTACAAATACTTGTACTAATACAGCTAAAGGGTTGGAAGATGAAGAGTAGGAAGAAGAGAATTATTTTCCTTCCAAAATTTTACCTTGCTGCTGAGGAAGGTGTTTGGCAATGTACTCCTGTAGACAGGCCAAGGCAATTCCATCTTTGTTTTACAGTCAGGGAATGAAATCACAGAAGTATTAATTGCTTTGCCCCTGGTCACACAGGAATCTATTGCAGGGCCAGAAATTTGACATACATCTCTCATATCTCAGATCAGTGTCTTAATCATGAAATAATCACCAGAAAATTGAATAGTTAGTTTGTCTGTGGAAATGGAAGAGGGTTTTATTGCTATGGTCTACAGAGAGAGAAATGGCAGCAATGCATTTCTAGTTCCTGGAAATCTTTAAGTTAACTTATATTCTGATCATGGGAAAAATGGCACTGTGGGGTTCCCTGTTTATTCCCACTTAAAAAAGGGAATAAATTGTGCAAACTTCATATGAAAAGATATTTTCATATGAAGTTTGCACAATTTGCAATCTAAAGGAAGGTGCTTGCACAATGCAAACTCAATTGAGGACTGAAAAATCATACTCTAATTGTCACTCTTACATCATCAGTAGCCAGCCAGAGTTTTCAAACATATTCGAGAAGTCAAAGGTCCAGAAAAAGAGCCACCTGTTTAATTTCTCTTACTCCTGCTGGTGGCAGAATGCTGTCCAAAATTTGGAGGCCTAATTTCTTTCAAACTTACCCTGGAATCAAAGAGAAAAATCTTCCAGTCCAGTTCAAGCTATCTGATTTCTAAGACAGAGTATCTTCTAGAATACATAAATATTAATACCAATAATAGAATAATAATATTCCTTCACACTTGATTTCAACCAGTTATTTAATTTTGTTAATCCAAACAGAGCAAGCAGGATTTCAATTGCCCATTTCACTTTCTCTTTTTGTGATGAATCCTTCTGATTGGAAACTTTCATCAGCTTACACTGTGCTGTCCTGCAGGTGCCAGACAGGCCACAGAGCTGCTCTGCTCAAACACAGGTGTGAGGCAAAGTGTGAGACTTTTGGACACTTTTCTCCACAAACACAGCTGCAGGAGGCAACTCTCTGGCATCCACCAGCACTCACCATACTCAGGCTGTGGTTCCATTCCCTCTGGAGCAAAGGGCCTTTTCACCTAAGGGCAGAAGCAAAGGGGTGCGATGCTGCCAGGACCAGGGCTTCTGGCAACGAAATGCTTGGTCAAGCCCAGATTTAGCTGATCCAGCACTGGTAGGCCTCAGTCCCATCAGGAAAGAAGATGATCATGTGGGCAAAAACCCTTTCACTTTTTCAGATTTTAAAATAAATTCCCAGTATTTGTCCCTTAGACTCACGCTGGCCCAAAATTTCATCCAGCTACAAAGTCCAGCCACTTACTACATCCTTTGTTTTCTCCTTCAAATATTTCATAGATTATTTGTTGGTCTGCTCTCTATTCCATGTAATGTAGAAAAAAAATGAATGCATCTCTCAAAATACTGACTGGGGCTTTTTGGGAGTATCAAAAGGCAAACTTTCTTTTGAGCATCTACGTCCAAGACAAGACTGAGATTTTAGTTTATGGCCCACTCTGTGGCCTTGTGTTTGCACAAAACAGCAGCACAGTGAGACAAATCCTTCCTTATCTCTAGGAGCTATGTACTGCTCACATCCCATAGAGGCCCCACATTGAAAGGCTCCATATATGGCTGGAATTCACCACAGGTATGAGTTTCTAATATAGTGCTATTGCCTCCCTATTACTACATGACTTTCCCTTTTCTTCCCCCCATTTTGAAAGCTTCTCAATTGCTTTTGTGAAATAAATACTAAGAGAGCATGATGACAACAAAAGCTGGGAAGGCATAATAAAATTTTAAAGCTGTAATAATACAGTAGGAGTATTGCAGTAGTGCAGTATCTTTCAACAGACATTGTAGAAGAAAGCATTAATTAAGCTTCAACCATTTAACCCTTGAGGTAGGTAATATTACTGTACACACTTCACTAATGAGTAAACAGAGGCCTTGGCATGTTACAAGCCTTGTCTAAAGTTACCCAGCAGGTTGCAAGACAGGGAAGAGAAGTAATGAAATTAAGAGCAGCAGAAAGTATTTCTAGCATGACATCATGCAAATTCTCTTCCCTACTTCCAGTAGCTAGCACCATTTTATTTCCCAAATCATGGTCGTTTTATACATATAACCCATGGGTTAACCATCTTCCTGTCATGAGTTCCACTCTTTTCTGTGGGTATTATTCCAGGTTTCCCCTATTCTTCATTTGCCCACTGACTCTCTTCTTCTCTCTCTGGTTTGTCTTCCTCACTTCCTCGCTTCCAAGCTGGCAGCCGAGGCTGCAGAGGTCAGCGGAGTCATTTTCAAGTAAGGATACCTTTGCAAAGGTGCAGGTTTCCAAAGGGTTCATTTAAAGTCTGAAAATATGGCAAGAGATTGTCAACTGCGTTTTAGCAAATTCCTAACTGCAGCATCATCTATGGAGAGGAAACCTCTGTATGCATTTTAGTTGTTCAATCTGCAGAGTCACCTCTTGGGATCAAGTCACATTCAAGGAAGTGACCCCCAGGAGGAGAACAAAACAAATGTGGATTTCCCAAAAGACTACCTTCATGTAAAATTTCCTCAATGCCTTCCTGGAAGAAAGAGAAAAATAGGAAAGTTAGGGTGGACAACTAGTCTACAGGGGAAAGAAAATCAACCATCTTATCTTTACAGACTGGACCTTTGGGAATCAAATGTAAGCCTCTTTCTGAGGCCTAGAGTGGTTCCAGACAGCTGTGGAATAAGGGGGTGGGAGACACAAGTTTTCTTCCCAGTGTATACTCATTTCTATTTGTGAGCAAAATGCTGCACTACTACACAAGCAGCACAGATAATGTGCCTTGGTGGTGCAAAATCAGTTAGCCTGGAACATCTTACAGACCTCTACAAAACAGAAATGCTAGCAGGAATACTAAAGGAGGTAGGTAATGAATGAAAACTGTCGAGGATCTGCCCCACAGTTATTTTCAACCTTCCTTTTTTGCCCAATCTCTGCCCTAGCCGGTGGTGTTTCCTTTCCTCCTCATTTTGATTCAACAGCCATGACAGAAGTCCGCAGCTCCCCCTCTCTCCCATTTATTCCAAGACATAATGTAGTAATTATACTTACATTTTTAAAGGTAGACATTTCTCCATAGGCCCTATCAACCTGTGGCCTCACGATTATAATTACTTGATCTACAGACTGTTAATTTTTTATCTTTCATAGGAATAAAATAGCACAGGAATAGGACACAAGGAAATGTGGAGAAGTTGCAGACAGATACCAGTTCATGTTCTCGAATGACTACTGTATATGACAGGAAATACAAATATCAGGGGCATCAGAACATACCTGATTTTACTTATATTTTTTCCTAATTTCCTATTTGTCAGCATGTCAACAGACTTAGTGAAATGGATTAAATTTCTAGGTGGCTTCCCGGGTTATAAACAGCAAGAAAACCATCTAAGTAGGTCTCTGTTTATTAGTTTTCCAATTAGAATTGCATGGCATTGATGCTTGCTCTCAGGAGTCTATTTGCAGTATTGGGAAAGGGTGTGAGTGAAATGAGGCCAAATCCATGACAAGTTTCTACTTAGCCTAGTTTTTCCTCAGTTACTTATGACATTTCTGTTTTTCCAGCCTGTAAACAAGATGAAAACCAGGAAAAGCAAGACTTGGTAATAACAGTGCTTACTCTGGCTGGAAAAAACTGGTCCAGAACAGCAAGCCTGGCTTTGATTACATGTAGTAATCAAGCTGTGTTCATAATTACTTGACTTAATGTCTCAGGAAATGTTAATCTGCACATGGAAATCTTGGTTCTAGAGACTGTATGATCCACTGACATCGGGTAAGAAGTTAAAGTACTTCATGCTTCATTTTTTTCCATTGCAGTTTCATGTTGGGGGAGGGCTAAGAGAGATAATGGAAAAGCTGGTTAGTAAATGAGCATTTTTATCTTCTGGGCCAGGATGGTAACAGTACTAAACAAAACACCACAAACAAAACCTGTTAGCGAGTCAGCGAAGCTGGGTGTAACTTATATGGAAGGGTTTGGTTTTTTCCACCGGACTTAAAGTACACTAGATTGACAGCTTAAATTTTAATATACTTCAGAGTTTAGTGAGCTAGAAGAATACTTTGCTGAGGATATCACAATGTAGTAGAAGTACTCTGATATCAGGAATTACCCCAGTGGTGACTGTTTAGGGTAAACTGTAAGTTTTCGAACACTGTTTCCTCAACATCTCCTAAAGAAAGACATACATTAGATGTCAGGACTGTTAACCATGCCATAGTGAATTACAAAATTACACATTGCATTCAAAAATAAAATAAAACTGCTTCAGGATTATACAGCTCATTGGGAGTGGAAGGTGTGGTGAGACTAAAGGAGCGCATGGAAATTGTGTTGTCTTGTTTATGTGACAGGCAGATATCGTGGTACTGCAGAAACTCTCCCAGTCCCCATCAAGAGTTTGACTGCATGTGGCTAAGTTATTTTCATTTGATGGCAAATACAAGTTTCTTTTTTGTCCTCTATGACTGTCTTTCCTCCTTACAACTGTTCAACTGCTTCCCATTGCTGCCAGTTAGACACACAAAGAGCTTGGGGAGGGAGTGGACAGAAGCTTGGGGAAAAATCATAGTCATTCTGTGACATAGGTGAAGAAGTGCTTAAGACTATATTTCAGTTTAACAGAACAGCCAAAGTACGAGTAAAATCTGGCAATCTGGAGAATGTGCCAAATAAATTGTTTGTGATTATTTTGGCATGTACTTGAATACCTGTTTTCAAGCATTTCAGAAACTTAGGTGCTATTTCATCTTGTCAGCAAAACTTTATATGTCTCTATAGATCAGAATTATTTTCAACTATTTGACATATGTATAGATTTTCTACTGAGAACTCTGGATTTTATTCATTGTCAATACATCCTAGGCCTGCATTTGCCTTTTCCAGTGGATCAGCCTGATGGGTCTCAGCCATCGATGTGCTTGACTGATTGCACACCCAATTCTTTCCCTTCTGTTATTTCCAGGTAAGAAGCTCTAACAAAAAGCACCTAAAACTCTTGTTGCTTCCTGGGTAAGTGACCAAGCACTTAATGCTACTGCGCTTATCTTGAGTAGTATTCTCCCTCCATTGACTAAGACTCCCACCCATACTGCCTTTCTGGTATGTATGCTATATATCTCTGCAGCCAAGGTTTCCCAAGGTTAGGAAAACCTCAACAAATTTCATTAGCACTCTCTTGCTTTATATGACATGGTCAATCATGCAAGTATTAAGTAAAACCTGTCATAAGACTGAGCCTGCAGGAACCTGTAACTGCAATACTTACTCTTTCAGCACAAAATACTGTCATATGCCCTTTAACCTGTTCTGCCCCACCTCAAAGCTCTTGACCAAATCCTCCCTTTATGCCATGGTAATTTTCCACCCCTGTGATACCAGTGCTTCACGCAAGTCCAGTCAGACAACATCTTCTGCGCTTCGTTTGTCTAAGAAAATCTTACCAAGAAGTAGTATCAGTTAAGTGTGGCAACAATCTACATTGATGACCTTGTGCTGCATTTTTCTCCCCTTTCACCCATTTGTTTCCACACTTTTTAAAAAATTTTCTCTGAAAACACATTCGAATAACTTTTATAATCGAAAATGCTAGACCTGCAGTTAACCAGATTTTTATTTTAAAACCTTGAATAAAAGTAACAGATCATGGCCAGCTCTTTTAAAAGTAAGATTATAAGGAGTAAACAGTATTTTTCAGATAATATTTCTGGAAATAAGCAGCACGGAAAATAGTTTCCCACGGGTATCAATAGTGGTTCATAAAATTTTACTCAGTTATCAGAGCATGTGATAATTTAAACTGATTCAAATCATACTGTTCATGGTAGAACTTCCCCATATGTGTTATAGGTGAACAGCATTATCACACACAGAGTGAGTTAGGCAAGACTAAAAAGATGGTAATCCTTAGATTTTAAAAGTAAATCAAAGGAAGATAGCTGGCTCAGACCTCCCCAAATCCTTTGTTCTTTATAGCTAGCAATATAAAAACAAATAAACAAACAAATCAGCCCATCTCAGAGGTAAGCCATGCACAGAACTTCATCCCCACATATTTCTGCCTAGAAAATATCTCTGCATTTATTTGCTGTATGCAAAATGCTGACTGGCACAGCAACCCTAGAGTGACTAATATATCACTGTAATCAAGGACAGCTGGTTTTCTTGTGGAGTTACCAAATTCTCTTCAGGAGCCCTAGCTTCTAATTATCTCTAACTAGGAGCAGCCTCCACCTTGCCTTCCCTCCCCAGCAATACAAGAGACCGTGGTGCAGCACCCCCAGCCTCCAACTCTTGCTCCCACACCACGGGAGGCAATGTATTAAACATACAATGCATGTTCTAATAAGTGGAGCCAACGAGAGCTAAAGAGCTTGCAGCTGCTGGTACCACCTGTGTCCCTTCGCTTCCAGCCAGAACAATCTCCTCCCTGCAGTCCCTAGTTGTGGCGAGAGATAAAAGAGGCAGAAAGTGAGAGTGACATGTCTGGCTCGTGTCCTGCTCTCGTCATGAAGGAGCCAGTTGATCTGGAAAGCTTGCTTGCTCCCTCTGTGAATGTGGATGGTTGAGCCTCTTTCCCCCACAAGCAAGCAAACACAAGGTGGCCATGTATGAATTTCCTACTTATTCCTCTGTGCAGTGTGCCCCACATGCTTGTTACCATAGTTCATGGAAGTGCAATTTCATTAATCATCCCTGTGGGCTGTCCTGAGTCATGAGGATTGCTGTGAGATAGTAAACTTGGCTTGAGCAGGGCACAGACCTGGTGGGTAAATGTGGCTTTGGCAGACTGAATGGAAATCCATCCTGAGATCCATTTTTTTTTTAAGAGACATTTTTATAAAGGCTGTTGACAGAGAGCTGGGATATTTTTTTTACCCTCCGCTTTTTTTTTTATGTACTGTTTCTTTTTCCCTTGCCTGACTGAGCGGTGATATGGACGCCTTTCAAAGTTTGGAATTGTCTGTTGGCTACTTCACCGCCTCAGGACAACTGGCATCCATTCAGGGATCAGAAAGACCATCAGTTGTTTGGATCTTTTTCCTTTCACATGGAGTTTTGTTTTGCTTTTTCCCTTTCCATGTATTTCATTTCTGAGTTGGCTGTTTTGAATTGATGCCCATCTTGGGCCAGATTGTGCCGTTAAAGCACTGGCCAGTACTGTAGCCTGGATGGAAAGCAGGGTTGGCAGAAATAGGCACTCACATAGATTCACAGTAGATTATTACCAGTATTAGTTATCAACAATGAGAACTGAAACTGTTCTTTACATAATTTCTTCTGTAATCTCAAACTAGACTCTCCTTTCTTCAAAACACCATCTGCAGTTTGTCCACTCATTTTAGATATCCTCTCTTAGCTGACATTCCAAGCATGACTGCTGGAGAAAATTCCCTCAGTCAAGTTTTATGAGCAACACCTGTATCCCTACAGTCTTGCCCTTCTTACTTCTCAAATTCAGGGGCCTTATTCCTTCCTTTCCCTTGCATCATGTCAGAATGTTACTGCCAGACAGGATGTAACAAGCACAACAGAACACCTCTCTTTCTGGTCCACCATGGATTTGGCTCCTTCTGTTTCAATTTAACATAAACTAATGACCCAAACTGCAAAGATATTTTAGCTTTGTAGTATAAAATCTGGGCTCTTGAAGCTATCAGAAAGCTCTGGTTATAGCACCCTTAATTCCTGTAGGCATATCTTCTCTTCCACATAGAAATACAGCTCACAAACATTTTGAGGATTCCTTGTGCTCGCCCAGAATTTTTGAATCCCCCACAGCATCGGCAAGGAGGCTTTTCCCAGAGGTTTTTCCTCTAGCTAGGACAACTCTGAATATGAATGTATTTCTCCCACAGTTTAGAACGGAAACAATTGGATATGGGGCTGTGATGCCTGTTCCAGCCATTGCAGCAGTTGTTTACCTGTTACTACTTTATAGGAAGTATTCATAATACCCACATCAAATTATCTAGCACAAGCAATGGAGCAGCTGAGAGGACTTTCTTTGCTTCTCTGAATTGCCTCATGGAAGAGCTCTCACTGCTCACTGACTACACAAAGAGCCTGGGACTCCTCACCACCTAACTTGGCTGGTGGCTGAGGTTGGAGGTATGAATAGTCACAGCTACAGGCTTTGTTCTCCTTTGTGAAATACTCCGTAAATCCTTAGATGCTGTGAGAAAAGATTCTTGCATTTAATGGCCTGATTGATTACGACTGGTCTTGGAACAGAGGGAGCACCAGGGGTACACTGAACACTTTAGGGGACAACGTGATTTGATATTCCTGCTAGTAAATACATCAAGCAGAAAGTGACCATGTTAAACAAACAGCCCGGTCTCTATCTATACCATTAGCTCTGATAGTAAAGAGGGAATAAAAAAGTTGACCCTCCAGCTTTCCATGTTGTCCCATGGCAGCTCCCAGCATTTGATTTTGTATTTGCGCTGTAGCTCATTCCTTGCAATCATTGCAACACTGGCATTAGAACAATTTCATTTCTCTTGGCCTGCTTCTTGCTTATCCTCTGCATGCACTGATGGTCCAGTCCTATAATGTGACAGATGCTGTCCTGAAGCAGACAGAAATTGAATAGTATTGCCCTACACCTTCCACGAATGAAGCAAAAGACAGCCCAGACTTTTCCAATTGTTATTAAGATCTTACTTTTCTTTTTTTTTTTTTAATTACTATTACAATTTTTCAGACATTGGACACATGCAATTAATAGTATGTGGCAACTCATACTGTAAGTCTACCAGAAAGTGTTTATTTTCTTTAGGAACAATTGACTCTTCATTTTAGTTGTGTTCCTCCACTCCTTTTACAAACATAATATTTATATAAACCACTAAGGGAGGCAGATATCCATCCATCCATCCATCCATCCATCCATCCATCCATCCATCCATCCATCCATCCACGTTTCTGCATAAACATGGTTTGCATGTTTAAATTCAGATGTGTTTATGAGTGCATGAGAGAGAAAATATTAATGTACAAAGTTGTGTGTAACTCAACAAACCACACTACTTGTTTGAAAATGTGATGCAGTATTTAAAATACTGTTGACATGCTGACATGCTAAATTAAGAAATGTTTAAAAGCATTTAATATTTCAAATACATCTTTATTCTCCCTACTTAGCATATGAAATTATAGATTCAAAACTTAAATTAAAGGTGGTCGTATTGCCATCTCCTGTGTTTGAGGGGTTTAGAATAGTTGTTCTTACAGGGGACTGCAGGAAAATTATTTTTCAATAGCTCTGTTGTGTGGAGCTTGACTAAGAAGTGGCAATAACTGTCATTAGTTACTCATTAGGCAGTGTTTGGGCAGAATTGTTAGTGCTATTTTCAAATCACTCTAGTTTAATTATTTTTCATTGTAATAATGTTAACACTGGCATTCTGTGTAACTGATACCTTGATGGTTATTTGTGAAAGATTCAGGTCATCTCTTCTTTTTCTTGTGTGTGTGTGTGTGTGTGTGAAGGTGCTCTTAGTCTTTCCCTGCTCCCAGATTTTCTTCTAATCATTACTCTATGTGCAGTAATGGCCAAGTTAATGAGGTCTCATTTTAACTTCTTATGCTTCAGCTAGTCCTTTGCCACAGGAAGGAGGGACCTGGAGAGCTACTCTTTGAGAAAGCTTAAATCAGCCAGGTAACTGTGCCTCAAGAGCCACTCCGGGGTAGCAGTAGATGTGTGAAGCAAAATTTTACCCCACGCACAGCTGATTACAGTTGTCGTGTAGTGAAAACACCCACCATTACTGCTTCTCAGCCAGCGTTTTCCTCTGCTCTTCACAAAGTCTCTCTCAGAAGAGAATTTGAGGGAATCTTTCACATGAGATTGTCCGCTTTCCACCTAAATGAGCTGCAGAAACACAACCATCAAGCTGATTTTATTCTTATGCTTTGTATGTGGGGTATACAGCAAACAGAGATGGAGAAGAAATGTTTCAAAGCACTTCAGTAATTTAGGAGTGTAAGTCCTGTTGATTTGTCAGGTGTACAAAACCCGCTACTAAAGAAACCTGGATCATGGAAAATATTTTCCTCATCCATATTATGTTTGTAAGTTGCCTAGGGTAAGTGCAAACAGCATGATGCAAAACTGTATAATTTGTTCATACAAACAGAAAATTCTCTTTCTGCCAAAGATTCATAACATATGAATCTTTCAGTTACTCTTGCCAGTTTCTTATATTGATTTTAGTATTGTATTTATCAGTTTGAATGTATACTTCACTTGGATTTTAAAAAGATGGACTCATTTCAATGGTATTTTATTCTTAAATGCACAGATATATTAATTTCCAGACTGGATTTATAACAAATATGTAAATGTACAAAAACCAGAAAAGACTGCTGAAAACTAAGTTTTGTGTAGTTATGGCTAGATACAGCTATGTGTGAGTAAGCAGTTGTCACGCATTTAGCTATGTTGTGTTGTGTATATCCTTCTCAAGATAAAAGGAGAGGCAGAGCAGCATTTTCACATCATTACCAAAGCCATGTTACAGCAACAGTGTTCAGTAATTATAGTACACACTGAGATACTACTGTAAAAAGACTGGGGAGAAATTACAGGTTATTTAGGTAGTATGACATAACCAGAAACAAAGATTTGTTGTGTTGGAATTCCCATTTGTAGTAGCCATTTTCTGTTGAACTGATCTTGTGATTTCAAAAAATGTATTTCCTTATAAAGTCATATGCAAGTCACCTGCAAAGCAGACAGTAAATTCAGTCTTCATGTGAGGTAATATACACAGAGGAAAAAAAAACAAGGAGAAAGAAGCACACAAAGATAGTTATATGAATCCTGGGCTTGATTCACTGCAGTAACATTCCAGCCAAGTAATTCAAAAGAAATTAAGGCAGTACTGCATTGGAAGAGATTTACAATGTTAAATTAGGACTTCTTTTGGCACTCTCATGTGCAAAAGGGAAATTTGCTTGTTGGATTCTCTCCTCACTTTCACAACATAAATCAGCAGTAATTCCACTGAAATCAATGGAGTTAAGCCAGGTTAGAATGAAGGGGAGATGAGAATCAGATTCACAAAGCACAGTTTGCTGTGATTTAGCACACAAACGAGTGCCTTATAATCTGTTTACTAACAATGGATGAAATATGCAAATTGTCTTTTTGGAAAGCAACCGTGAAAACTGAGCTTCACAGAAAGAAAATAAGGGGTGCGAATGTTCTTAGTTCCAGGCATTCTCATCCACAGTCAGAGGTTTGATACACACACGCTGTCTAAGTGAGAAGAAAACTGCCAAGCCTTCAGAAAGCAAGCAGAAGTAAGGTGGATTATAACAAGATGTCAGACCATGATGTGGAATGGCAAACATCCCTCACAGACACTGGGATAATCCAGCAATCAGGCCCCAAACAACGTCCCTCTGAGCAAACCCAGGCAGGCCAGCCTTGCCATTTCACAGTATAGGCTGCACCCTAAATCTACTGCAGAGCCCTGCAAATGTGACTGGGTCCAGGTGGATCCAGAGTCTGGTGGTCTAAAGAAGGAAATGTTCACAAAACCCCTCTACCTCTATGTTTTCAAAACCCCTCCAGCTCTATGTTTTCAAAACCACTGAGGATTTAAAATAGTTGCAACTGAGAATCAGAATGTGTCAAGTGGCTGAATAGAAGATCCCAAATAACTAGAGTGTGAAATGCTTTCATATTCACTTACCGATGGAAGAGACAGGAAGAGTTAACTTTTATTGGCTCTGAGCAAATGCTCATTTTGGGTTTCTGGATGTAGAACGAGCCTCGTGAAACTGCACATCATAATTAGAGAGATTATCTCCCTATGCTAAGTCTTTAAGTTGAGATTTCCTTCTTTGGATTTTCTTTTTCCTTATGGTTCTTTTATTCTGATCCAGGCTTAACACAGATATTTACGTTACTTGTGAGAGATGTTGTATTATGACATTCAAGACTGGGCAAGACATGCAACACATGGAGAGACTGGGATTTATGTTAAGCATATCCTAAAGCATTGCCTCAGGAGTACTCCAAGTTCCATAGGAGATCACAATGAAGGGGGGCAGAGTTTATCTTTTCCCAGCAAGCTGATGACCTCATATCCCTAATTCCTGACTTCTGTTAATTTCTAACAGGTATGGGAAGGACCATCTCACAGTTTGAGATAACAGAGAGGAGAAGACAGGAGGAGATGTCTCAGCTCACAGGCCTACAAATCTTACATGCCTGGCTGGAAAATAGTGTGAAGGAAACCAAAAACCTGTCACAGCAGGCTCTGGAACCCTATTGCCCAGAAGAGGGCAGACCTACAGTATTTTTCAGTAGAAGGTGGCATTCTTGCAGATTTACTTCTCTTTCTTTTGTCTGTCTGGTCTGATGTGTGGGCTGAAGAAATTAAATACAATGCAAACATACAAACAACCACAACTCTAGGAAAAAAAATCTTGGATGCTGGTGTCAGTCCATGGGCTTAATCCTTTACCAGTTTAGCTAGTCAGAGTTCTTAGGCAAGTATGTTTTTCTGTCTCTCTAATAATTATTATGGTCAAGAAAGTGAACTAGATCCATTTCACTGCTGTAGATCTAGACAAAAGGCCTGTCACAAGTGAAAACTAAACCCTAGGACAGAAAATGCTAATTTTATTAAAGTTCTCAATTTCTCCCCCCCAAAGTAAAATGAAAACTATCACCCAACTTTCACCTTATTAGTTTTCTCCCTGATTTTCTTCCTTCTTTCTTTCTGTTCCCCCCAGACAACTGAAAAAGAACACCTGAATATATGATGACTAATTTATTAAAGAATATCTAACTCTCCAAAATATTTGAACAGATATTTCTATTTCACTGTAAACACATAGCAGAAAATACAGTGAATTCTTGCTCAGCTGAACCCAGGAATCATAATATCAATATTAGCTATGGCAATACTGAATGACATACACCTAGACAATAAAATCTCTATGAACACAGTTCTTAAAAACACCCATTAAGAGCAAGCACTTATCCAACTTTCTCAGCTTCCAAGCACTTTCACCTACTGTCTCAGAGTTACAGCTATGATAAAAATACACCACTTTTTGCTTTAAAACAAGTAGAAATTCTGCTCTGAAGTGGGCTGTGCTGGTAGTGAAATCTCTGTTTGCCAGGTCTTATGTATCTTCCCTTTTTTGCAGTTGTTCTTGCTTTAGAAACCTCCTGCTCATCAGCTGGCTCTCACTGGCTCTTGCAGTCTGCTTAATGCCGAGTGCCACAGGATACAGCTCACCAGGGGAGTGTGACTGCAGCCTGGGTACTCCAGCAAGAAGCCTGACCCAAACAGACCTCTAGCCAAACTGTTGGATAGTGAAACATGGTACCAGGAAGGCTCTTCAAGGTTCTCTCTGTCCTGTGATACTGATCTCCACCTCCTTTCACACACCTTTACCCAGACGTCATTTTGAAACTAAGCAGAATCTGGCATAAAGTATCTAATATAAACCCACACTTGCCTGTGTACACTCACCACTAGATTTTTGCAAACTGGTCATCACTGGAGTTCCCTTGAAGTTGGGTGGAAAACTGCTGTGATTGCAGAAGGTGACTGCTCCCTCACTGTTCAGACAGGTGTGTATGAATCAGACCTGCACTCTTCTTGGAACACCACAAATATTCTGCTCCACTAACGCATTAAAACTTAAAAGGTAAGAGAAAAGTACACACAGGACTATCCTTACTCTTAGGTTGCATCAAAGCACTTGAAATCAGATGAGTGATTTCTACTCCCAGCTCCAAGTGTAGCACAGACCAGGACAGGACAAGAATCTTGTTAAAAAATGTGGCATTCTGTCTCCTAGAAAAAGAGAGGTGATGCCACTGATCAGCAGTGTAGGAGACCTACTACATATTAGGACTCTACTGATTCAGAAAGAAATAAATTATGATACCTGAAAAGTAAAGCATACCACAAATGGCATGGAGCGAATGAATAGGTAACAATTATAATTATTTCTCATTCTGAAGGACGTGAAATTATTACAGCCTGTTTAAAGTTAACAGAAGTAAATACTTTCTCATTTGACATGTAATTAAAATATGGAGCTTATTGCTACAGGAAATTTTGAAGCCAGAAATAATAAAAGGGATAAAAGAACAATTAGAAGTGAACCTGGAAGAAAAGTCTGTCAGGACTATTAAAGACAGAGATGTGCTGTCTTCTCTAATTCTGGAAGGTTTCTGGAAGGTTTCTATGTGTTCAAGGATATTAGGATAACAAGCTCCAATACACATATTCAAATAATAATTTAGAATAAAATTTCACAAAAGGGAAACAGTATATTCCAACAAAACTAGCCCAGCCACCATCTTCCAAAATGTGTTTATGAAAACTGTCTGATGTAATGTTCAAAACTGAACCTAACCCCTTCAGAGTGCTGTTTAAGGAAGGAAAACATTTATAAAATAGCATTAGCTTCTGGCCTTGAAACATTTTCCAGAAAAATATCTCCCAACTTAAGTGAAATAGCCATTGAGGTTCCAAATTTTTTTGACAGAAACTGTTAAATAGTTTTACTCACAGCTCACTGTTTGTCCAAAGCAACAGACACAGTGCTAAAAGATTAAAAATTTAAGAATATCCCTGTTAAAACTTAGCATACCCTGATTCAGCCCCAGGTACGGTGGCTGTTGCTTCAGAGGCAGAGCCAGATGCTGATGCCTGCAGCACCATGCATGCCAGGTTCCTCAGCCTAAACTTTCCTCCATCTTAAAGATCTGGACCTGCCAACATTTCCACAGCAAAGGACTTGTCCCGCCTCACAAGAGAAAAAGACCTTTGCTTCTTTGCCCTTTCTCACAGGGTAGAACAGGTAAGAAAAAGTAGGCAGCATTTTCAGAAGCAATAGTTTAGCATCCATGAAATTCAGCAGGGGCAAAAGTGAGCATCAGTGAGAAGCTTGTTTAAAGCGAGCACCCTCTCTTCTTGGCTCTGTTACAAAGGCAGAGGCTGCAGAATGACTAGTTCATTACTGAGAGACAGACTAGACTGAACAATGGGGACAGTTGACCTCAGACCACACACATACTCTCTTCACTTGGTTCCCAGATGATCTCTGGATACCAAGTAATCACTTTTCCTGAAACACAAGTCTCTTCCCTCGCCAGAATTATCCCATCCCTTCTCTGGGCATCACCCTCAGTGAGTGAATCAAAAAACACATCACAGGTTTTTGAAAAGTGGATCCAGCAGAAATGGGACACCTTTTTATCTGTGTGCCAGGAACCTGATTTTGTCAATTATACGCTGTATATAAAAAGCCTCTGCTATCTGCTTTCCCAGTACTCTGGGGAATGCATATGAATAATTTTAAATGAGGAAAATGCTGTTGGGAATATTGTTTTATTTGGGAATTCTAAACTTTGAAACACATCTACAAAGACTATTTCATAATTAATAATATTTATTTTTTATATACACACATATATGCCTGTATTTTGGATTAAAATAAATAGAGGAAGGAGACTTCATTTAGATTTCTGCAATGCTAACATAGATCTTGAGAGACATGACAAAGTGCTTTAAAAAGAAATATCTTTGGACAAAGGTGGTAAGCGTGGGAAATTCTCTGATCACCTGGGTACAGGCCCAAGTGAGTGACATGTGAGTGACGGATGTGCTACCTGTGGCACAGAAATTATTCCATTTATCAACTCTGTACTTTCCCTGCAACATGATAGTTACGGAACATGAATAATTCTGGAAAAATCTAATAAATGTAAATATTCTAAAAATTTCCACCTGGCTTTTTTAGAAGAATGAGAATGCTAATAAGCTAAAAAGAAAAAAAAAGCTCATTACATCATGAGAGTTACTTTAGTGTGATAATTAAAACCTTTAAACATGCAGTCTTCTTGGCCTCACTGATGACACCTCACCATTTATTGACATAGTTCAGTTTCTTTTGAACTATGTCAGTTAGAATCATTCATCTCACAAACTTAGTGATTTCTTAGAGACTGCTGATACAACACTGTTATTCTTAAAGGAACAATTTTCAGAGCAACACGCAGGGGAATTACACTGTTTCCAAATTGCAATTGTTGGCCAGTTCTTTTGTCTTTCATGCTATTCTTTTTGGTGATTTTTTGATGTAGCAAACAAATTGAATTCATCTTGAAAAATAAATTACAAACTGGGAGTTTTCTGAGCTGTCTACACAGTATTTGTTTCATCTTCCAGCATATGTTCCAAGTGTATCACTGGGACTGACACAAAGAAAGAAGGTGTTTGCCAGCTGTCACCACAAAGCAGTTTCTGAACTGGAGTATCATTGCTGGATTCCGAATGCTCTTGCATAAAAAAAAAAAATATTAGCAACAGCTGATCTCTTGCTGGTGACCAATACTCACTGGTGATCAGATAGAAGTTTCTGAGACTTTTTAAATGCTAGCCTTTCTTTTATACAGATGTATTAAAAACTAAGAAGACACTTTTTTATTTTATAAATCCCTGCAAACTCTTCTGCTACTCCATTTTTAATCAGTGGAAACAAAACACTTGTTATCTGAACTTTGTAACATTCACATATATTAGTTTGCCTTCTTACACTACTGTACCACAAGATGTTTTCTGTCTTCTCAGAGCCCTGGATTATTTCTCTCTCAGCTACAAAATTCTGCAAAACATTTCAAAACAATGTTACAATAGTTATTATGTTAAAAGACTTAAAGTACAGCCATCTCAATCTACCAAAGGCCCCCTACATATTGCATTATATTTCTCTATTCATCAGCATTTACTAGTGCATTTAACTTCTTAGAAGACAGAAGATTTTTCTTGAAACGTAACACACAGATTTGCAAGTATTTTTTTCCTGATACAATGAATCCTGTTTAGCATTTAATTTACAAAATTTACAAAAACCGCACACACCCCTTCAAAAGGTCTCAGAGTCTCTATTAAAACAAAACGAAAAATCGCCACTTTTGGTGGAGAGAGATAGATTAGCCAAACACGACTTTGCATGTGGTCTCTAACTTTGGATAGAAATTTGAGGTTTTGTCTTTTCCAGTGTTGTCAATATGAATACATTTATGTTAGATGTAACTTTCACCACGTATTCCTGACTCACCATCAGCACAGTTCAAAGAACTTGCCCTCTACATGTCCTAATGAAAATGCTTAATGATGCTAACTCGTGAAAAAAAAATTAATAAAAAATAATTAAAGATCCATTTCACTAAGGGCTTTATTGGGGTGTCTCATTCTTGTGAGCTGACATCTACAGATGCTGATGAAGAAGGTGCTGCTCTGAAGGGAAAATACGCTGTTGTGATATGGCCTCTCATTTTTCAACAGAGACCAAGAGTACAATAGTGTGTATTCACACACAAACACACATGTATTTAAAGTAACTTGCACTAATACCCTGGACACTTGTAGTAAAATACTGTAATGCAAAATATACTTTAGCTCAAAAAAAAGTCAGTGACAGAAAGAAGTTTTAAAAACATTCTTTTATAATATGAAACCTACAGTGGTGTCTGCTATTAAATATGTCCTCCTTCAAGATACAATATTCCTGTGCATGAAAACTGGGTTATTGCACAAGGAATTGGGGATGCTCTGATATTTATATAATGGATTAGAAAAACAGCCAGTACAAATTATTAATTTTGCCCTTTCAAACATGAGTAGACACTCTGAGTACTTTCCCAGCTCCAAGTTTCTTCTCCATGTTGAGATGACTGAAACTAAAGAGATCAAATGCTCAGGGTTTTTGTTGATCTGGCATTTTTCAGGTGTCTCATGCTGTACGCATGCAACCATGACTCACTTTTTGAAATTCCGCTGAGATGGGAAGCACTTTCAAACCTCAGCCTGAACTCTGGAATACTATCAGGGAACACTGCCTTCTCTTTCTTCACTCACCCTGGAGAAAGCAGGCAAAAGTTTGCCTTCTGACCTGGGTGATACTGGATTGCTTAAGAGCTCCAAAGTCCTGTCTGTGCCTTAGAGAAGTCTTTTTATCCTGTCTCAGCTGTGCCTCAGCTCAGCCTCGCCAGGCTGCCGCAGAACTGCCTGGGTTGTTGGCATCCCTGCTGCCAGTGTCCCTGTTTTGAGGACCTCATTTGTCTCCCTAGTCCTGCTTTCTGGTGGCCTCTGCACTCACGCTTCCATGGAGAGCTTTTATCCAAGGAAATTCACCAGAGCTAGAATTCAGTATTACCCCAGATCTTCTTACATTGCGTAAGAGAGTTAGGATGAATAAAAATCTTCCCTTAGAAAGCAGAAAAAGAAGCAGAAAAAGAGGTACATTTTAATGCAAATATTTGGCCGAGTAAAAAAATTGCCAATTACTTTAAGAAGTACCAAAAGTACAAAAATAAGTGTCATCTTATTTTTTCAACACTGAACTTTGATAAACCTTGCTTAGCTCTCACAGAACTCCCCATACCTCTAACTTTTCACCAGCTAAGGTTTTGAAGGTCATCCAATATCTCAGCCATTCAAACAATTACCATGCTAGCACATGTGATTCACAGTATGCAAGTTTGCATAAGATATGTAACATGTATGTTGCTGTAACTATTTATTCTCTATGGGAGTTAAGATTTAAAACTGTCTACACATTTGAAAAGGATAAAAATTAATAACATGCACAGTTCATGCACATGTTCAGTCATTTCCATTTGCATAATAATTTACCCATTAAAAAAAGAAAATTATAACCAAATTGAGTCAACAGTTTTGTACTAAACATTATTTTGTCACAATATTGAGACAAAGATGTAAATATTCAGGCACTGCTAGATACAAGTACATGGCAGAAAACAAATAGCCTTGCTGTCAACATTTAAAATTACTGTAACTTCACATAAAATTACTGTTAATATAGACACAACAGGCCGGGTCTCTAGCTGGTGTAAATCAGTGCAGTCCCACGGAAAATTTGCCTCAGAAAATTCATATTGCTGTAAACAATCTCACACTGAGAAGTACAAGTAGAACTTTACAACAGTCACTTTTTTAAAGCCCAAAATTTGTCATAACTTAACTTTGCACTGCTATGTATTACAAATAGTATAGAAATTGTTGGCAGAGTGAAATTTTCCACAAATTTTGTCTCATAGCAAATAAAACAGCCAGTAAGGAAGTATTTGAACAGACCTTGTAATCAGATCTTATGATCTTCTGCAAATAGACTTTTCATCCCCAGAAATTCAATGGAAATGATCACAAAAATATTGAAGGACCTTACAAACACACCCTGACAAAACACCTATCTTTTTACAGGAGATTAAACAGATGTAGAGACACAGGGGTTTGTACAAGGTGACGCCAAAGGCATGACATAAACAAGAAATTAACTAGAATTTGTTGGGTTCCCACCTGGAGTCTGAAACAGGACCATAGACTTCTGTCTCCAGTGAAAGTCAAGTTCTCATTTCTTTATAATTTCCAGCGAATCCATCATGTTAATTGAAATAGTTAATTGTGTTAGCAGAAAAAAGGCTGCATTTATAGGCTCTGATCTCATACACTCTTACCACAGTGGTAAGAGACTTTCAAAGCTGGTTTCCCATTTTCTTTCTTTTTGGAAGGGATTTGCACAAATACTATTTTTCCTCCATTTATATTCTAAATGAGGACACGACTAGATGCCTGTCTCACCAAACACTCTTTTCCCGATCATGATCTGTTTCCTATGCCCAAGGAATTCACAAAGTGTAAAGGAAGTAAGTTTGTGCTATGTGGTCATTCACATGCATGGACTTTTCAAGGAGTCTGCACTGCTGCTACAAAATGTTAGCTGCCCCTGAAGAAAACCAAAGCATTCCTGAACAATGATTCAACAGAGTGCTTTTTGCTACCTGAGGATGTTCTGAAGAACGTCTCTGCTGAGAGTGGTTGCAGGACCGGTGAGAGTGAGGCCTTCAGCTGGCCCTGAGAACATGTGGGGAAATCCCCGGGCCATCATCTTTCTGTGACCATCTAAATGCTCAGAGGGTCTTACATAGCATGGGCTTAGAGAGAATTGCCATTTAAAAGTCGGGTTTTTAACAGACGAGTTTTAAAACCTTGCATCAATGGTCTAACTGCAAAACAGATGCTAAATTCAAAACAAAGAAACTCCTTGCTAAACAGGATGCCAGCTGTAAAGAACAGAGTGATAGCTTAGCTCTCGATTCTTCACTGATAGAAGTCTCAGTATCTTCCTTATCATCCCACTGAATTTCAAAAACCAGCAAATTTTATTTTAGGAATGAAATTATTATAAAATACATGGGTTTAAAAAAAACCCACCAAGCTCCTACTCTGAGAGTGACAGTATTTTTAGTCTTGACGGCTGTATCAGAAATTTTCAGCAGTAAGAATTCATATTTCTTCTCATTCTGTGAAATAAAAAAGGCTTACAATTCTGTGAAATGTAATGTACAGGTTTAATAGGATTGTACTCTTGCCTAATGTCACAGTAACAAATAAATGCAATAGAGAGTTGCTGACACAATAGAAAACTGCTAGTTCAACACAAATGAGACTCTGTAAATAAATCTGAAGTAATTTCTCTATACATCTTGGCTACTGCTTTAAGCTCTGCTTACAGGCAGGGGTGAAGGTTTGGGGGGAACCTTACAGCAACCTCCTCGGTGTGTTACAGTGTACTGCAACTCAAGGAAAGAGTGACCTGGTGGTTTGACACCAAAATACCTTGTTTAGGCACAAACTCCCCATTGCAGCCCACATGTTAAAAAGCATGAATGGCACATCCTGATCTGATGGAAAAGGGATTATAGAGGTACAGTGATACTGCCATGCATTGAGCCATGGTCACATGCTCAGAGCTGTTGCCACAGGGTTGGCAGCACATAACCCAGGTACAAGAAATGAAAGCAACACCTTACCTCCACAGTCAGCAGGTTTTGGCTCTTTCTGACACCATTCCCTTTCTGGCACAGGCTTTCTTCTGACTGGCAGGTCCTGCAACAATTATAGTGGGAAAATTCACCTTACTCCTACCCCAACCACTTTCCCTCTTGCTTGTGCTGAGTCTTTCCAGCGCTACCAGTTTTAACATGACAGCATGTCTACCACATGTTGACCAGTCAAGGGGAAGACATAACATAACATAACGTACAAGCTGACAGGGCTGTGTGTTATGCGTTGTATAAAGCCATGAGAGAGCCTTATCTTCAATAAAAATAAAGGAAGGGGAAAAAGAAAAAAAAAAAAAAGGCAAACCAAAAAAATCCCAAACAAAAACACAAAAGTGGCTGCTGCTAGTATGAAATGGTAATAGCTAAAATAGCTGTCACCCTTTTTCCTCACCATTCCCTATATTGGCATGTTTCATATTCTAATTTTCTCATTAGTAGCATATGGGATATAGTTCTAGGTAGCATGTAACATTAAGCAAATTGTATACTATAATATTTTTCAATTCAAGGTGTCAGCACTCCATCCACTCAAAATGTTGTGCTAACAGCACGGATAGAAATCACCTTTTGTTTTTCAACATGCACAAGCACTCATTAAATAAGATGGCAAGTAAGTCTTCCTAAGGGATACATAAGCGTGCCAGGAAGATTTGGCATTTTTCTTCAGCACAAAATAATAGCATACACACACACCCTGGATGGTTTGTTCCAGTTATTTATTATAAACTCTATCATATAGTCACAGATTGCCTCCTGATATTCAAAAATCTTGTAATTGTTTTTGCCAAGGAAATCCTCTTATGTACTGCTGTCATGACTTTCCTTCTGTGGAAGGTTGGTCTTGGCCATGCACTCCTTTCTCACTACTCCTCCTCAAGAGGACAGAGAGGAAAAAATATGATGGGTAAGCTTACCAAAAATTATCAATAAAATTATCAATGTTCATGAGCAAAACAGACTTGATTTGGTGAAAAGAAATTTTTTTCATTAAAAAGAAATCATTAAGTTATTTTATTATTTATTGCCAGCTAAAATGGAGTTGAAAGGTGAGGAACAAAGGCAAAATTAGTAAAATACTCTCACCCTCGGATTCCCATTCTTAACTCCATTCCTTCATTTCCAGCTCATCTAGCCCCACCAGGGTCTCTCCAGAGGCTGCAGGGGACTGTGCTCTCACACCTGGAGCTACTCCTTACCCTCCTCTTACTTTGATGATCAGGAAGCTGCTTCTCAGACTTCCTTCTCCTCACCCCAGTGTTTTGCCAGTGCTTCCCACTCAAACACGTTTTGGCCTTTCTTAAATAAAAAACCAAAAAGCAACAACCCTTTGCCAGCAATCTTCAATGATCTGCTTTCAGTTAGCGGCCATTACAGAATACGACACGTAGGAAATAAGGAGCGGCAGGAGGACCTGGTCCTTGCACTGTTTATTGACAATCTCCCTGGGTGGTTTGATTAGCTGAGGAGCAGATGCTATTTTCCCCCCATTTCTTGGTCTATTTTTGTTTGGAAAACTTGAAGCTGATTGCACATATGCTTAAAGTTTAGGTATGCAGATTTGGAAAAATCTAAACACGTAAATGCATTTCATGAATATTACCAAGTAGGCACCAAATATTTATTCTACCATCGGATTTCCATGCCTGAATGTTTAGCTGATACAAACAAAGGGGCTCAATTGGTCAGATTCTCTTTAGGTTATGAAAGGAGTTTGTCTTTGTTTCTGTCCTGGTTTAATTATCTTTCTTGGTCCAGATGCCTTCGTTGAACTGCATCTGCAAAACATTTCTCAGATGAGGTATGACTAAATCCTTCCTGTGATATGCCCCCGTGGCCAAGACCCAGGCGAGCTGAGCACCCTCACTGCTTTTCCTGGGGTACGAGCTGTGAGTGCTCAGCACCCTGAACTGTTTTATAGGCAGTTTTGCTTACTTCAGTGGTGCAAAATTTCACAACAGAAGAAACTGCTCGTGGATGGCTCCTCAGAACAAAAATATACTCACATACATGTATCCTTAATACTTCATGGTGTTAGACATGAAGTAGAAGACAAGAAAGGACAGGACATTAATACTCCTTGCAGGAATGGAGGAGAAAGAGGAAGGAAATGCTGGCTGAAGCATCTGAGAGGATTTTGTAGGGCTGAGCTGGAAGTATCGTGCTAGTAGGGTGGCCAGAAACTTTCTCCACAGAGGGCAGCAACCAGAAGGAGGAGAGCCTTTACTAAGGACAGTCAAAGGGCTCCCTACAGCTTGTTACCTCCTGGAAGAAAATATTTCTGACTGATCTCAGGTTTCCAGAGGACAAAAATTAGAGCCCTTCAGAAGGCAAGACAAAGTATCATCGAGGATCACAAATGACAACAAAAGCATCAGAACTGGCTTGAGAGGGAGCCTCCCGAGGTCATCTCACTCTAATTCTGAGCCACCATTTCATGTGACTCAAGGGTCTATGATTTCCATGGAACAAATGGATGCACGCAGTCCATGTTTTAATGCCAGGAGGCAACTACTCTTCCTTCATAACAGTCTTTTCATTCTGGAGGGAAGGCGGGGGGAGAGGTCAGGTGACAGGGCAGGAATATTTAATTGGTATTTTTAATGAAAGGAATCATTCTGATATGAAAATATTTTTTAAAATGTTTGTACATTTTCCAAATTACACCAGGAATTAGAATGATACATGATTTATTTCTGTATAACATTTTATTTTGGTATCTCCTGATCAGCCAAGTAGAAGCAGCTACATTTTCTTTCTTCCTGTGCTGCGTACACTGACCTGAGTGCATACATTTTTCCAACTCTATATACAGTGGAGGAACTGATGGTAGGAGTGTTGGCAACAGTCATGTTTTTAAGGCTGGAGCAAGAGTTTTCTCTATGAAATTAAGTCACAACTCAATTGGAGAAGATCTAAGCAGGAATATTCATTGGTAAGAGGCAGTACGTTAGCAATTGGGAAGATAAAATTTTGAGCAAAACAAACAGAATTTGACCAGAATTGAAAATTTCATTTAAAAAATTATCAATATTCATGTTGTACCACAACTCACCCCTCCATGGTGAGTCCACCAATAGTGCATTTGACGTCTGTCACACTGATACTTTTAGATTAGAGTACTTTTTCCTTTTGGTGGGTCACACTCTTGTTTGCAGTGGTTAGTTCACCTTTTTTTTCTCTTAAATTTCAGGGGGGAAATTCTGTACTCCAATCTGTTTTCGTAGCACTGAATCACTAATAAACAGGAAGAAAGTCTTAAGACATACAGACATAATAAGATGCACCTTGATTGTTGCTAATGTCTGTTCATTTAATGTAGCCTTATGTATGTATAATCATGGCATTTGCTGTATTTAACAGTCACAGACATCAGAGACTTCAGAACTCAGAAGGAACTTTTGTGTCCAGAATCTTCAGCTACCTGTGTGGCTGAGATCTGGCTGGATTATACACAGTGAATTTAAATTGAGAAGGTAATCCCTCACAAATTCAGTGAATCAGACAAGCATTATGACTGGAGCTTTTTGCATCATCTTACACAGAACCAACTGTTATCTTATCATCTGCTAATTGACGTTTTTGTCTCCATGGCCATAACTTTCTTTTCCTTTTCCAAAATTAATCCTTGTAGAAAAACCTGCTTCTTCTCATAATGCTTTTGAATGCGGTTAGCTATAGCCAGGATGGCATTATATAGTTTACCCAGATGGTCTGAATAATACTGAATGATTCAAGCCACTCTAATTGTATACAATTTTGTTGTAGAAATTGTTTTGTAGGAAAAAAAAAAGTAACTCGTTCCATTACATTTTTTTTTTCCTTTCAGAAACAGACTTACTAAAAGTTGGGACAAGATTTTAAAAAGCAACCAGTAAATGTGGGTGCAGAGCAATACCTCAGATAATTCACTCTCCTGGATGCACCCTGGCTGGGCAGACTTTTGAAATCATGGCTTAACACAATCGGACAATGGTTTTAAATTGTGGTTTATGTGCAACAACATAGTAAGCAGCTATCTGATATGCCTGCTCTGTTCTATGTTAAACCTATTTAAGGCTGAAAATCAATCAATTTTTCACCAGAAAAAGAGAAAATATGCTATTTCTTGCAAAAGACTCCATTCTTCATTTTTTTTAACTAAAGATTTCAATTTTGAAATATCTGGGGTACAGATATTTCTGACTTCATTTCCCATGGGAAACCAATGGATTCCATAATTCATTGCAGCAGCTCAGCAAGAGGTGAAAATTATATGCAATGTAATCTGTTTGGGGAGAATCACACAGCAAGAACAATGGTGGGATAAAAATCCAAAATATAACTCTCATGAGCACTGTGGAAGTATTTTTCACATAAAAGTATCCAGTTTTCAATTTTTGGTAAAAAGGCAACATATTCTAAAGCACAGCTGCCTACTTCAAACTAGTCTGGTTAACTCCTGTGTAACTGTGGCAGCAGGCAGACACCATTTATCTTTTTCATGTCTGCATACACAAACATGGCTTTTTTTTAAAAATTGTTTTTCAGTGTTGTGGCAGGTTATGGCACTTACAAAACATGTACCTTGTTAGCCAGTACAAAGGGTGGTAGAAAAGACATAAACTCACTAAATCCTCCAACCTACCACTGTAGCTTAATGGTAGCAAACAGAAGTCATCATGAAAGTCTATGCTTTTATTTTCCACTTAGAATGTATTCTGTAGTTCAGTCGAGGACTGTGCGACTATGTGGCCCCATCCACAGGAGGAAGGATGACTCCACATTTAGGGCATTAGACCTGAGTTTAAGAGATTTGGCTTCAATTTCCAGCTCTCCTATGGAATCTTGGGCAAATTATTTAATCTCATGGTTCCTATCTCCCATCTGGGAACACAAAAATGCTTTTTTCATTGCTCTTGTGGTTTATTCGCTTAAAAAACACTTAGGGGCAGGAAGTGGCCTACAGTGGATGTCTGTGCGCAGGGCTCAGCACTGCAGAAATCCAACCCTGCTTGAGGAACCACTGCGAGGCCACAACAATAGCAACAATAATTTATATCCCAGGGATATAAATACACATGCAGGTTGGCTGGAGCATGTGCTTAAGCTGTAGTGGAAGGCAGGCCCACCAGCCAAAATGGCATATGCAGTGGCTTTGAGGAAATCCCAGACTGGCTATAGCTGTGAGATGAGTCATGCTCCATTTTAGCCTTTTGCAGCAGTCGCTGGAGCAGCAGCAGGGTGATGCTACCTGCCACCTACAGGCTTGTGAAGCCTTGCTGCCTACTGTCTTCACCCGCTATTCAGAGAGCACTTGACTGACAGGAGCTGAGCAGTGTTTCACCCTGTGGGGTTCGTGACAGCCACAGTGTCTGTCAACACATTCTATCACTCTGCTTATGCAGACAATTTTTTTTTCCTTTTTCCTTTCTCTCTCTCTCTCCTTTTTTTTTTCTTTTTCCTGATGTATTCATCACTAGGCTGCAGACACCTAGTTAATCCATTTAGAACCTATCAGCTCTGTTCATCGGCTCATAAACCCATTACCTCGGAGGCGCTGTGCTCAGGGACACAGGTGCCAGACCAGTGCACAAAACCCAATTGAGTTATGTAGCAGGCAGCAAGGCCCTCGGATTCATGATTCTGCCTGCATGGGGAATTGCACGCGTTATGTGGCAGCAGCCACTTTATTAAATATCGATTTAAATCACAGCCTTTAATCAAATCTGATAGAAGACCTTTCTCACCTCCTGTCTCTCCTCCCCCTCCCCATGTCTTCTCAATGCTCCCCCCTCTCCCCCAGCCCTCCCCAGTCCTCTCCTGTCTCACACAGGTCTGCCCGATGACAGCAAAGCTCAGGAATGAATAGCTAGCGAGTAGTTCAACAGCAAACCCTTATCAACAGTAATGAGGCATTTGCGATAATCGAGTGATGAAATGTAAATGGGCAGTAATGAGCACAATTACATCCACTGGGGAACCATCAAAGCTCCTTCTTTTCTCGCAGATAGATGAGCTCTCTCACTGTCGCTGCCCATTGCTGCCTCCACTCTGAGCACGGCATGGATGCGGGACCGGTGGGAAGGGAGATGGCACTGGGAAGAGCAGGATCTGGTGGTGCCTTAACAGAGGAGCCTGCTGTCCAGGTAGAAGCCGGGCTCCTTCTGCGCTTATTCCACCTTTGATGGTTAGCCTTCGCCTCCTTCTCCCTCACCCTCCCTCCGCCTTCTCCTCCCTCCCGGTCCTTAGGGATGATTTGATTTGCTGCAATGTTTGAAAACTGCCTCATTGTGCTAACAAGATTAACTCGAGCCTATGTCTGTTTGATACACTGGAAATGTGCAGGGTGACTCAGACTGGCTTTCAGCTGGAAAGAGCCAAGAAATGGGATGGTTGCCAGGGAACAGGCCCGACGGCAGATTATGTCATCCTTGCCGGCGAGGGACCAGTGGGGAAGAACACCAACATGTTCAGGAAAGGGGGGAACTCGGCGTTTCCGTAATCCAGCCAGGAAACATTAACAGATCCCAGAAACTGCTCACCCAGAAATGAACACATCAAACTGCGTAATCTGGCCCAGTTATTCAGTTTATCCTGGATAATTTGTGCAACTAAATAGTACTAGATAAAAGGCAAAGACACAGGGTTAAAAAGTTGGGTTGCAAGGAAACCTATGTGGAAAATACTCTTGTGCCTGCTGTGTGTTCACCAAACCGCTCTTGACTCTTTATTTCCTGGGTCTCACGAGGTTTAACTGTGGCATTTAACCTAATTGTCAGCGTCCTTATTTCCTTGTTTCCCATATTATTGATGGGGCATTATCACAGGAATTTGTTTAAGAAGTGATCAGCTAAGGAAGGATTATCAGTTGTGACTTCTTTTTCTTCAAAGTCACCATAAAGCTCCTTGTGTGCCTAAGCTCTGACTGGCTGGCCAAAGTTACATTTCTGATACTTCCTTGCATTAAAATCCTCTTTAATTATACATTCATTGTATCCTATGAAGAATTCCTATGCAGACAAATCTCCTCCCTGTGGATCACACTCCTGAAAGAGAGGCATAGTGCAGATGGTCTATGAAGAGCATGCTGCAGGAATTGTGACCCTTGGCAGATCTGCAGAGAAGAGAAGGTGTCATGTTCGGCATGGCCAGAAACACGCCAGTCCACTGGGGCTGCAGAAAGGGGCCACTGGCAGAGCTGGAGGCAGGGAAGAGAAGCTCACGAGTGACTGTGAACTGAATTGATACACTGCAAAGATGTGGGTCTCATTTACAATAACATCTTTTCATAAAATGACTGAAAAGGGCAGGCTGTGTACTTTTTGTTTAAAAGCATACACATTTTGCATAATTGAAATGGCTGCAAAGTCTCTGGGATGACTAGAAAGTCTCACAGAGCTAAATAGTAAAGCATGCAGTGGAACAAATTAATACTGGTGGATAGGGAGTAATGAAATAGGAAAGGGTGAATCTTTGGATTGTAATAGGCAGGATCTGAATGAAAACTAGGTTTGTAAACAGAGAATCCAAGCCAGAGAGCAACAGGCTCAGGGGCGGGAAAAAAACTTGATAGGAGACTGGCAATATTCACTAAATGTTTTCAAACAAAGTCAGGTTAGCAGATTAAGGCTGAATATTCTGAAAGCTACAAGAATGAAACAGGTTTCAAATACAGCTGAGTTTTTCTCTCAGTTCTCCCTTTCCAGCTCTCAGAACATGTCGCTTTTTGGCAATGAATTCCATCAGTTACCACTTGTGCCAGACAAGATGACCTCAAGTTGAGCCAGGGGATGTTTAGATTGGATACTAGCAAAAATTTCAAGGAAAGGGTTGTCAAGCATCGGAAAAGGCTTCCCAGGGAAGTGGTTGAGTCCCCAACCCCCGTGGTTTTTAAAAGACGTGGGGGTGTGGCACTGAGGGACTTGGTTTAGTGGTGACTTGGCAGTGTTGGCTAAACGGCTGGATTCCATGGTCTCAAAGATCTTTTCCAAACTATATGATTCTATGATTCTAAGAAATACTCCCTCTCATCACACTTTAATCTGCTGCCTTCTAATTTCAGAGAACATTCCCCACTTTCTGTGTCAGAAGTGGCTCCAAATGACCAATCACTGTGCAGAAATCACATGAGCAATCCAAATCTTGGCAAATGAATTGCATCAACTCATCTGGAGACTAATTGCCTGGTTGCTGCATCTGGAAACAGATGACCAATGCATGGGTTTAGGAAAGATCCCACAGCTGATGCAGCCTGGTGTGGTAGTTCACCCACCCACCTGCTCTTAAGCCAGGAAGAAGCTCAGCCCTGGACAGTCAGAGGGATCAGGATAATCACCGCTGCTGGCTGCCACACAAGATTCTCATGATGTCCTAATGAGTTACTTAATATTATAGACTTCTATCACCCCCAGTGTTTTTAACTGCACTATTTTTGATGCACATTGCATTTAGAAATATGCTGGGATCTTTTATTTGTTAGAGATGCAATAGCTGTTAAATTGTATTTGTTATTGACTTTAGCAGCAATAAACTGTAGCAAGAGTGGTCTGTGGTAAACACTGCTAAATCATAATCAGCTGGCGTAATGCCGGCATTTCTGACCATTTGTACTGCGCTCTGTAAAGTGCATTTGATCACAGTATATAAAAGTGTGAGAGTACTGTATACAGTTTTGGAATGGACTGGGTTTAAAGACATATTCAACCAATTTATCATTTAACTTACAGCTTCACAAAAGCTATTAAACAACACGGTGAGCCTGGAGGCCACACATATGCTACAGCCCTGGAAATGTAAAGAAGTTCATTTGAATCCCTTAATAATGACCTTGACCTATCGAACAAGGTGTACTTATTGTCAACAATTCATCTCACTCTTGACCCTGGCAAAATGCCTAACCTTTGAATACTTCTGGTGGGGGAGGAAAGGCTTGGGGTGTTTTTTTTCTTTCCCCTGGTGAAATGGGCCAATTTTTTTCCCTGTTTAGCAAAATCTGGAACACAGATCATTAGAATGCTTTTGGCAGCTAATTTGAACATCAGTGACTCAACTTTGAGAAGGAAGCCTTTTTCTGCCCTAAAGAATCTCAGAGAGTTTTCAGACTACAGTAATTGAAAAATCCCTAAACACTCACTCACAGAGGAGATACACATTACTGCAGGAACAGTCTACAAATTGTAAAGTATTCAATTTACATTCTCAGTACCTCAGGGCAGTTGTGAAGAATTTATATCTTCAGAAACCTTTGAACTAACAAAAGATAACATTTCACAGCAAAGTCTACTTGCATAAAAGTTTTTTAACTCTCTTCATTCTTATTCCGAAGGAAGTGTCTTTTGCACTTCTGGAACCACGGCTCAACACAGGTATCTGAGATGTTAAAAAGGAGATGGAAATGGAAATAGAGGTGTTAAAAAAATTTAATGGACATCCTGCATCTCATTTAGAACACGAGTTCATTATTCACCAGTCCACACGTGATGTATTCTTGCTCTGAACTTGATGTCTTTTTAAATGATACTTCGGTTTGATCAATGTGCAAAGATTCTTAGTTATATTAAGGCCCTTAATGCAAAGGGCTTTATGAAGTGCAGGTAACCAGCACAGCTACACTCTGCATGAGGGCAGGCTACACCTCGATGGGAGCAAGAGGACACTTTTGTGTCCATGTGAACATCAGCTGGGGCAGTGTATAGTGCCACATTTAATGCAGTACACTGGCTATATCGCCCCTCTGTTTACACTGGCTGTTCATCTGCTTGGAGAAATTGTATTTAAAAACAAATTTTTGTGACACTTCAGTAAGACTGAAGGGAGAGTTTTTGTCTTTAGGAAGTGCTTTTTAATTTATTTTTTAATAGGGTCAATACATAGATTATATCACTTGGATCTCTATCAACAAACTAAGATTTCCAGAGGTTCCATTGTGAACCACACAAAAACTTTATTTAGGTACCTCAAAGTACCTCAAAGGCTTCATGGAGTACCTTCAAGCACAACTTTAATGTTGTGCTCAAGCCACACAGAAGTGAGAGTTAACATCCAGCTGACTCTTGAGTCAGGAAGAAGAAGACAGAGACTGATAAGTCATAAGGGTTCAAACTCACAGGAGCAGGCCCTGTTTGTGTAGAGAAAATTGGTAATAGAAACAGGCATTGCATTTGTTAGCTAGGAAATGATCTTTCTCTTCCTCTGCCCTTTTTCTTGATCAAAGAACACTCAACATAATTACCAATCTAATGACATCCTTTTGCTTGACTTTTTTTTTCTAATTTCTACGGAAAAAAAGAGAAGAGAGGAAGGACGGAAAAAAATTTGCTTCAAGCCAACCTTAAATCTGTGATTACCATATTCATGTCCAACACTAAGCATTATGTGGAAACATTAATGAAAGTTTTAAAATGCAATCATTGGTTAAAGTTTTTTTTCCCCCTTCTCTATAAAGAAATTGATAAATGTTTCTATTAACTAATAACCCAGGAATCAACAGTCTTATAAAACTGGTTTATTCAGCCCAGAAAATTAGGCAATCCATCATGACTGATTTGCTCACATTTTCCCCTGCAAATAAGTGAGATGAAAACTTTAAAACCAATAAGATAATGCACTTAACAAATTCAGCTGAGAGAGATGGATAAACTAAGATGCCACTGGCATCAGTTAAGGAAAATCTGTCGTGTTTCCAATTATTTGAGCAGATTTTGTATCCCAATTTGCTGCCAGACTGCCTGCATCCCCCACTCCCCTCTTTCAAACCAAATCATCTGATCTTAAATCAGAACAAGCTCATCATATCACACTATGGAAGGCCAACAGGGGATAAATGACACCAGATGTTATATGAGTTTTCTTTTAGGCTTTCATTTCAGACTTACTGCATTCCCCATGCTGCTTTTTACTTGTCAAAAACTAAAATGTGCTTTGATAGATAACAACCCTATTTTCTTCACTGCCTGAGCTTAGAGAATACCATTAAGTATTGATATTGATGGTGCTTAACTAGGGAATGCAACCTGGGACCACAGAAAGCAGGATCCTGGGATCCTGAGATGTCTTTTGGTCCCACAGATACATTTTCTGTGAGTCCCAGGGTTTTTCTGTTGTTGCTGCTGGGGGTGGTGTCGGGATACATGCTGTGTGATTTTACAGCACAAAATGTGAGCACTCAGACAGACAGGAAGAGCAAGGAGGGGCAGGCAGGCTCAGAAACATAACTCTTAGGCCCATCTGCTGCTGCTGTCTGAGCTGCTGAGGGAGTCACTATCATACCAGAAGACTAACAATGAACTTCTGAAACTGAACTGAGGCCTGCTGGTGCAAAATCCAAGGCACATCATTTTAATTTACTTTGCTTATGGTCTTCCAGAGTCGTCGTGTGCCCAGACCAGTAGTGAAAAAAACTGGGAAAAGGCAGAAACAAAGAACAGCAAGGGGAGAATGAGGCATGCGGAGGAGATGACACACATGGCTGCAGGGCACACGGTACCCAACCAGCCTAGGTCTGAGCAGAGAAGCTGCTCTGTAAGGGAGAAACCTCATGATTCTACCAAGGTGTAGGCATTTTAAAATCCAGCTTGGCCACGCGATGTACTAGCTGTGTTCCCAAGCTTAAAATGGCTGGCTAGTGCTACAAAGAACCTGATATAAAGAAAATGTGAACCACCTTGGTAAAGGGCAAAGAAATAAATTAATATATGTCAGTCTCAATTATGAAGGAAAAAGCCATTTCTTTCAGTAGAGTAATAAATGATTGTCTTTAGGCTCATTTATAAAGCTACACCAGCCTTTCACAATTGCCACAAATGTTTTCTTAAGAAAATCCCCAAATACTGAATGCATTTTAACTCTGAAACCCACCATGACTGGTGACATCACATCGTAGCGGTGCTTCCCATCAAGATGATACAGGTCTCTCCCAGCTGGCCAGCTGTGTGTGTTTGTATGGAGGCACTACCATGGCTTTGAATACTTTAGTCTGCTGCCTGGGAGTAGCTTGTTTGTCTCACGGGTGTGAGAGGTGGCAGCTTAACCTCATTCCAATACACCTTGCAGGTGCAGTGAGTGAGAATATTCACACACACTCTGACTGCAGCTGATGACAAGCAGCTTGCTCCACAGTGCACTGAAGTCAACAGGGTTAAGTCTCCAGAGCAAAGGAAGAGATAAGGGTACAATCAGCATGAATGACAGCAGCAGAAGCTCTGTGTTACAGGTCAGAAATGCTCAATCACAGACTCTGAAGCAGAATTCCACTCAATTTAAACATCAGAATAACTTTCACCCTTCACCTCTTTCTGCTGCTCTGGTGCTCTGCTGCTGCCTGTACATTTCTGCCGTCATGAGTCCACTTACTACCACTGATAGCATCACCTTTGCAACTCATGCAAAATATGTTTGGTGAACAAAATACACCAGAGTAAGCCAGCAGCTGTCAGAAACCATGACTTACAGCATTAAACAGCATCAGTTCGGTTTGGCTGACACTCTGCAATATCTACCTACCACAGCACTATTTGATACTAAGAATGAGCTGGCCTCTGCTCCCACCCCAGCAAACCTTTACAGGAAAGTAGAAATCCTCACCAACTGACTCACGCAGTGAAGTGATAATGCAAAATGCTCAGGGAGTGGGGAAGGGGCCTGGCGGCATGTACATCAACATGTTTAGGCACATCAGTCTAGAGATCAGTGCCCTTTGGAGCCTTCTTTCATTCAAAGACCTAGGCGAAACACAGTGTGAAGAAAGGAGACAACAGCAACTCCTGTCTGTTGTGACAACAAAAGAAACATCACTGAATATCTCACAGCAACAACATTGTGCCAGCCTTGACTTACCTTAGCCATTCGTACCGCTGCAGGACATCTAGTGGCAAACAGCAGCCTGAGCTGGTATCTTTATGCTCCCCTCCCAGCATTTTTCAGTTTGAAGAGGAGCATCATATCACTAGTTCATCCAGTTTCTTAAGTGTATTTTATGTCTTTCATAGAAAACTAGCAAAATAGGGTAGTAGGTGACAAGTTTATTGTCACCTAGTAGGTGACTACACTAAAAGCAATTAACAGTGGAAGTCATTTAGGCAAAATGGTGACTAAATCTGTCATCTGTTCAAAGTATTGCCCCCCAAAAATATGGTGGAATAACCTTTTCATCTTTTCTAAACGTCTGATTGTTATAATCACAATCAGATATGCTAGGCAGCAGATGAAAGGAAAGATCTCCAACCCTCCCATGCTCTCTCAATGTTAATTTATCTTCCTTCCAAGCATCTGCTCACATGCTTTGTGGAAGAGGGACAAATTGCTGTGTTTGGATCCATGGTTACAAGAGAAAAAGCCTGTGACTCAGCAATCCTCCAAAGTCATCAGGAAGGGTCATCCCTACAGTCACCTGAAGTATAAAACCTGTGGCCTCCAAGCAGCCAAGTTAAGTGTGGTTCAGAATGGGCCATGGTGGGGAGACACACAGGAGATGCTACCTCTGCTTCCTCTCCATGTCAGAACTGGACAAAATGGGCTTGGAAATGGATTGTCCTGCACACAGGCACTTGGTGTTTTCAGTCAACCTGAGCAGGCTCTCTTGGCACCTCTGGACATCCTTCCTGTAAGGATTTTCTCTGTGTACGGATTTGGTGGAAATTTTTGCCTAAGATTAAGATTTTAACTGAAACTGGATAAAAATACCTGTGGAAAGTGTTTCTGAAACCTCCGTTGGTGGGCAGACACCATGGAAAGCTCATTCCTCAAACCAGGAAAGGAAATTGACCTTCATAACAGTGAAATCAAAGCAGTTTGAGGTGCAGTAGCAAATGCTGACAATGACTGCTCTCAACCAAACAACCAGAAATTAGGCAGCTAACACTTTGGCATGATGAATTGATTTAAGAAAATCAACACTCTGCTGACATATAAGTCATGAAAGAAGAGTAAAAGTAATCAAATCAATGGGTTTTTTCACTGTATGATATTCAGCACAGCTAAATCCCACCTATCCCTTCCTTAGGCCACCGAAACAGTAAAATCTCCATGTTCTGTCACTGGCCTGCCTGCCTGTGGGAGCAAGCTCCTAATTTAGTTATTGCATACATTCTGCTCTTACTGCAGAGCTATTTCCTTGTACATTTGCTCTGATCTAAGACATGCCACTTTCTGGACCAAAGATAAAAGAAACAACACTGAAATACCCTCAGCAATAACCCTCTTAAAATAATAGGTCTGAGAATTAACAGCAGCCACATAGGTATCTTTGGAGATCACAGGAGTAACTCCAAATTTCCTGGCATACAATTCTGTGAATGTTTGCCTTCTCATATCTTTCCAGTTGAGAATGAGGCAGCCAAGTAACGGGATTTGAATGCATATTGGCTTACTGCCTCTGCTGTTTTGATTTGCAGACTGGCCAAGCAGAACGCAATTAGTGGTTATTGACACCTTTACAGGAAGCACTCATAAGGGAAATGGGAAATTGAAAATGTCCTTTAAAAGATGGAAGCAAAATACTGTATCAAAGCTTGCTGGTAAATAAGACGAGCCCAGAAAAGTGCTCAGTCAGAATATTTGTATTTCTGTATCATTTAGGAAAATCCTATTATGGCTTTAGCCACAGAGACATCCCTGGTGTGCAAGATAGAGGCAGTTCATAAAATACATAGCATTTTCAGCTCGAAAATAGGGCAACCTATTGCTTTCTGTAGATGGCTATGTTACACCCCAGTTCCCATCAATAGAACATAATCTCATTGCAGCAGGCAATACTCAATATCAATGAAACACTGGTATTGTAGGCATTTGCAGACTGCCAGTACCTAAAGGACAGAAAGACTTTGTGTTTTTACAAGGGCCAATATCTCTGGAACACATTTACGAAACAAGGCAGCACACCAAGGAGGCAAATGAGTTATATGCGTGTGTCCACAGAGCTGTCTGCAGGCGTTTGTTTGCTCTTTCTCCCCTCTCTTTCTCTCTCTCTCCTGGTGCTTTGCACCATCCCTACCTTACATTCTCTAAGTTTCAACTAGCAATGTCAGTTATGCAATTAGTCCCCTGCCAATTAATGCCAAATGAGATGCCTGCTGTCAGCATTCCCTAGCTCTGACAGAGTGTATGGTAGTAATCTGTAACCAGGGTAATGTTTTAAGGAGTCTGCATTGTTCTCTGGATGGCAGGAAAAAAAAGAAAGAAAAGAAAAAGAGAAAGAAAAAGTATGTTGCATGTTCACTTATGCCATCAGCAGTCAGTGCAAAAATAAAATAAGTTTTGTTGTGCAGTTATCCCAATGATTAAAATATAATAGGCTAATGAGATTACAAAGCTGATTGTGAACAAGACCAATTGTGTTAATTGGAGGCTCCTGAATGGCAATTTGAGCTGCTGCCGCTGCTGAGTTTTGAAATATAATCAGTTTTACTAATTTTATCTGATTTCTTAATGAAGCTTGCCTTGAGCAATTGTTCTATGTGTTCTTTAGCAAACAGCGTGTGTCATAACTGCTGACATTAATCTTGATTACTTTAGTTAAAATAAATAGTTATACTTGGGCAGCTTTCAGAAAATACATCAGAGTGAATATAATGTTAGGAAGAGATGAAGTTTTACTTATATTTGTTGTTTTTCCTCTATTGTATTTGCAAAGTCCCAACTGTGAAACATCTTTCTTGTGTGACCTGATGTCTTTCAGACTCCCTTTTTGCCTGCCCTTCCCAAAGCATTTTTGACTTCCATAGAAAGAAGGATAAAACAGTGTCATTATTACAGAAAATTCTATACTAACAGGGGAAAAAAAAATCACTAACAATACCCATCTCAGAAAAAAAAAAATGCAAAAAGCTTTTTCATGCATGAATCTCAAAGTTGGCACACACATTCTCACCACCTCATGGTCCAGCTGCCAGCACTAACACTCGAGCCTTATAGAAATGCTCTCTCTCATATAGGTTATTTATTTTTATGGAGGATTAATATACTTGGGATGGCTCTTTGGAGCTTTCACGGTGAATTTGATGGGATGCTGTACCATACTGCTGCTTACAAAGGGACACATAAACATTAACAAAAATAAACAGTAGAAAAAGGGAAATGGAAATAGAAGTGCAGTCTGAATTAATGGTAAACATAGCTAGAGATTGTTCATATTTCAGAACTCCTATTATATTATGGCCTTGCCTTTACAGGGATAATCCTTTTGTAATTAAGATAATGGCTAACTAGTCTGATAGGTATTATACATCTTTTTGTGCCAGTATGTTTATATGACAACATAATTTGCATGTACTTATTACTGGACTATAAAATCTGTGGATTTTATATGTAGTTGCATTGATTAGGTACTTGGATGATAAATAGAAACCATTTGGGGAAAGATGATATAGGATATATTAAACATTTATTTCACCCCCTCTTTATAGCCAGCACTGGTTTGTTAAATTAAAAGTGTTTAGTCTGGCCTGTATAGTAATCTATGTCCAATTCAGATCTAAATATGTATAATAAACAGTCTAGCTTTTAATCCATATGCATATAGTAATTTCTTTAGTCATGAGGTTTTAGAAAGAATTTAGGTGTTTTTTCTCTAAGACACGTTTTCTGGAGCAGGGGAAGGTCACTGCCAGCAGTGCAAGGACGGAAAGCAGCTTCAACACAGCACTGCCATGGACCACTCTGAGTACTAAATAGCAGCAGCATTTTCTACTCACAGACATAATGGGCCAGAGTCTGGATTTCCCATTTAAACCCTGCTTCCACAGTGCTTACATTCACTTCTGCTTTAAACACCACAGTTAGAAAAGGTGTCGTCTTTTTATGGACAGTTTTGACTTTTATGGAGAAACTGACATCTGACATACAGTGTTTTCACTCCCTGCCTCTGAAAGTACTGCCTTTTATTTAAAACTGCTCCCTATCCTGGTTAAAAATAGAGCCAAAAGTTTTGTGGAGGAAAAAATCTCCAATAAACCATAAGATATTTCCAGAATGACCATTCCTGGAAATAATTGCAATTTGTAAACATGATTCATAACCATGATTCAGACTCTCACCCAAAAGATAGTGTCCCCATCAGCCTAGGTCCCTCAGAGACCAAACAACCTTTTCCAGACATGTTTTAAGTCTCCAGTGAGTGGTTTCACAGCTTCTTTGGAAGGCCTGCTTCACTTAATGACTACAAAATCTATGTGAATTTGAATTTGTGTATTCTCACTTCTACTTAATAAATATGAAAATTTATATTTAATGAGAATCTACTTTTACCCCTCTCTGCCTTCCTTAATGAGAGCTAATTGAATAGAACAATCTTCATTTGGCAGGATGCATCACGACGGCTTGTCTACACTTAGAAACTTACTGAGATAACTAATCTGAAATGGTTGAGAAATATCCCTACAGCTTTTCTGCCCAAATAGCTGTTTCAGAGCAATTATTTCAAATGAGCTATTTTTGTAAATTTCAAGTGTATACAAGTCTCCAGTCTAATATCTGGCTGGCATTACATGCCCAGCTAGTTTTTATGGATCAACCTATTTGATCTGGTGAGTAAGTCACACTGTCGGAACAAAACAAGAAAAAAAAGTAACTTTGGCTCTGATTTGCCTTTATGCTAATGCATGACATGATAAAAAAAGCATTACTGCCAGTGATAATTTAACTATATATGACCTGGATATTGACTCTAAAGTACCAGGGGCAAATTCTAGCGCCATATACTTTTAAAGGTACCATACAGGCTACTTTTTATTAAAATCTTTCACCTTTTCATTTCTGATTGGGTCTCAATAATTTAATTCTCCAGTGCTTTCCCTACAGTTTAGAGACAGATAGGCTTCTGTAACTTTCAGAGGTACATTAGTGTGCCATAAGCCTTATTTCAGGTCCTTTCTGTGCTCAGTCTAAGAATGGCTACGAAGTTTCAAAGCTCACCAGTGTTTCTTTGGGGTCTGGCAGCGCACCAAAACAGCAGACTCTGCTAAAACAGCCTGGATTCGGCAGACGTGGATTGATCCTTTCTTGTTCTGTGTGAGAACCATTTCCCTCAGCATGACCACTGCTTTAATCTTCTATTTTAAACATAAACAGAATGGCAGATTTTACAGTATAATCTGTTAGGCACAGCAGCCTTTTAGAAGAATGAATCATTAACCTAGAAGCTATGTTTAAGTAAAAAGAACAGACAACAAGACAGGGGGGGAGAGGGAGAGGGAGGGAGATGGGTTTTGTTCGTGATTTAACACACAACTGTGATCCACTCGCCTCTAAAATGCATTGCTGGAGAAGAAATAAACCTCACTACAAGCAGGGTAGGGAAAAGTGTCAATACAAAAGAGCTTGCTTGAGGAGCATGAGGAGAGGGGGGAGGAAAAATGAATTTTAAAAATTTCTCTCCTGCTGTATTTTTGAAATGCAACACATACTTTTATGGTAGTAATGTTCTTGTTGCCATGCTGGTGTAAAGAGACAGAAGAGAAGGCACATTGAGAAAGGCAATGTCTCTCATTAGAGCAACTGATATAAGTGGGAAAAAACAAAGAAGAGGAAACAAAGATGTTCTGGTTTTCCTTGTATTCAGGTCAAGCCGTTTAATAAAAACTTTCATTCCTGTAAAACACCAGGCCATTTCTGTTTAGGGGATAACTAAACTGCAGCTAACGCTGATATATTAAACAATTTGCAGAGGGAGAGTTTCTAACACACTTTCTCATTTATACTACCCTCCATCCTGCATCAGGCTGGGCAGACTAAATGTAATTTGCACCCTTGTCCAAGTTTATTTTACATTGCAGTGTTATCACTGTAAGCAAGAATCAGATACTGCTCTTAAACTACTCCTGAAGGTGGCTTAGAGACTCAAATGTGAAACAGATACTACTCGTTTACTGTCTCCTTTAATAAATTTTCCTCTCATTTATGAGTATAAATGTGTGTGTAAATGTATTGACATCACAGCTGCATAGGTGGACCAGGAGAATCTGTGTTAACATTGCTATAAGGTATTTATGTTTGCTCATCACGTGTAGACATGAAGCTTTCCTCCTTGATTATAACAAGAAGGGTGTTAGACTGACCCATTATTATCTTTAACGTTTTGACTGTGTGTTGCATTTTCAAAATTGACCTCTAAAGAAGAAAACATGGTAAAAAAGGATCTTTCAACTTGTGGTTGGGGTATTTTCCAGCATACTACTTAAATCCTTTGTGTAACTTGAACTTGTGCTGCCCAATTGTTCACTGCAGTTGGTATTCCCAAACGCACATGCAGCCCATGGGAACAGCAGGTTTTTTTCAGCCATTTCCTGGGAATTGTTTTATACACCTGAGTCACCAGAAATGACTGAGCTAGATCAAAGTAGGGTGAGAGTGAGGTCATCCACTTGAGTGGCTGCTCTCATGTGTCCCAATATAATTTGATGATGCAGCGAAAGAACATGTTACTGTGACAGGATACATCAAAAGGAAGAGAAATATGTTTTCAGGGAGATGATGTCACCAGAAAAGTTTAGGCATGGCCAAGTGCATGTGTATACATGGAGCTACCTGAAGAAATGTCCGTGGCCATCTGTAAATGACATCCTGCTGACCTGCAGGATGATGGAAGACCATTATCAGATGGATTTCCTATTTGCTTGGGAGAATGAGCAATAACATTTTTTTTTTCTATTCTTCATTCAAACTAAGGCATTTGTAAACAAGAAGCAAACTCAGACCAGATGGGATCTTACTTTTCATAATTCAAAGACCAAATTGTTATTTAATCCTTCCAAATTGATTTACTGTGTCAGGCATCTCTTCTGTTGCTAATGATAGGAACTGAAGAATTTGGGGGTTTACCACCCTGTCCCAGAACACAGACTGGCTTATCTCCCACTTCTTATAACTTCTTTCACAAGCACAAAGATGAAGCCACAGATCAATCGTATTCTGGGCGTTAGAAGTCTTTCACAGACAATATGCATGCCTTTACCTTCCTATCCTCCTTCAAGGCATCTCTACATTTTAGAAAAAATGGTGACATTGTGATCCCTTCTTCTAGTTCTTCAGAATTACTTCTTTTAAATGCTGCAACACTTGCACTTCTGAGGTGCTTTGCTAACCTCTTCCTTTTTATCCTTAATTTCTCAAGTGGATTTGATGAAAATAGACAGCTGTTATTTTTTCAGACAATATTTACTTAAATTATGTCATATAGTCTACATTTAGATTTTCCTTTCAGAAGAAAATATTGCCTCAATCTGTATCTATATGTAGGTAAAGTGTCTTTGTATTCAGATTATTTATTTTTCCTATAGCTAGCACTTATATCTTTCCACATTGTTTTATATACTTCAGTTTGTTTTTATGAAGTTTTTTAACATATCTTTTCATGCATGACTGTGGCTTCTTGTGCAAACTTTTAATATATAAAGGAAGCTTATTTTACAACAAATAAGAATTAGCTAATTTCACAAAACAAAAGGGATAAAACCCAAAAAGATTAAGGTGGGCCCAAAGTCTAAAATTTGCCTATAAATGCAGTCTAGCACTTACACAGACACATAGTTTTAACTGTATGAATAGTCCCCCTGAAATCTAGGACAGAGGAACTGAATTTAGAACAGTTTTTAAGCACTGTTGTGACCAGCTGGGGTTGTAACAAGTTTTGTGTTCAAGCATAACATGACTAACAAGCATGGATAAGGAAAAAAAGTAGACTAAAGACCTACCCCAGGATGTCTGTAGAGTGATTTTATTCCTGATGCCTCCTCTCAGTTGGACGAACTGTAGTCAAAGCACGCTACTGCAGCAGAAGGATGTTGTGAGACACTGTGCTGGGCACCCAGCTTGAGACCTTGGTGCAGTCAGCATCAGTCAGATTGCTTTCTTACCTTCCTTTTCCTCCAGAGTTAAATCAAAACTCACAGAGTCAGGAAACGATTAACACATTTGGAACTTGGGAGCACAAAGAGTGACTCATTCTTGTTTATGATGCTTTCCTGGTTTGTGATTTGGAGCACAAGAGAAGTACTCAGCTAGATTTTTCAGGGACATGCCAAGCATGAAGTGTTGCCAGGCTTCAACCTTCCTCATGGCATTATATGAAACCATGTGTATTTGAAGAAAAATGTTCACAGAGGTCACAGCAGTTTTTCAGCAGCTGAAACCTGCTTGCTGTCCTCTAAAGAGTTTTACATTTGGAGGAGGGTTTTTGATAATTATCTAAATGAGGTATGGAAAATTCACAGGTTGTTCATAGATAAACAGTGAGGACAGCTGGGTACAGAGATTAATCCAAAGGTGTGATCTGGTGGCAATGTGAAAGGCAAGAGTTTTCTATAGATTGCAGACCCCAAAGTTCTCCTTTATCTTTCTTCCAGAAGAACTTGTGATCTTGTGGAAAACTAATAAAAAATTAACAGTTCTTTCTTTCAACATCCTATAATCTTACGGTACCTGTCACCTCAACGCTGCACAGATCTACTTGATCCCAGTGTGTTTAAAATGCTTATGTATTTTACTGCTGCCAACCTCCTTCAGTTTGGGGAGCCAGCTGGATTATTCGCCTTGTGGAACAACAAAGTTGCTAAATTAATTCCTCTCCAAACTTTTGCCATACTGCTAATGCACATACATGGGAGAACACCTTTTACCTTTCAGATTTCATACCAAATGTAATAATTGACCTGTTTGCCTGACATGGAAAAGCTGAATCCATATATTTCCTATCTTATTCCTTCTGTGCCATTTCTTTTGATTTAAAGAAAGTTTGCAGTAACAGGACCTAATGCAAATTATTTTGCCTCTTGATAAATACAGTAGTCCTCTATTTTCAGACTACAACTTTCAGATCTTCAGACTTCACGCTTGAGTAAGAAACTTATTTTTTTATTACTTTTGCATACGTGTTTTCTCCCTGTTTTTACCTCTGCAGTGCTGTGATGATTACAAGCAGTGCTAGTCCCACACTGAGATTATAAAAAAATTCAAAACACTATCATGTGAAATCACTAGTAAAGAGACAAAAAATAAATTCAGCATTTTTTTACTTCAGTTAAGAATTTTTGACTGAAGAAATTTTGTTTTCAGGAATTATAAAAGTTTTTATCTTTATTTTAATGTATTCAATTAGTTTTTCTCAATGAATAATTCAATCAGCATTATAAACCAATTAGAAACTTAAAAAAAATCTTTTTTGTCTTTATGTTATAAGGCATACAGTAGATATGAAATTAAGTGAAAACAATATGTGTTTAAGTAAATATATTTTTCCCTTCTACACATCCATTAGGTTTAAGACAGATTTATTTACTTAGGGAGAGCTATTTTAAAGTGTTTTTTCCTTCAATTGTAAAGACATTGTGAGGTGTTTATAAATATTTTCTAACACAAATACCAAAACAAAAATAGTATTCACTTAATGAAAAAGACTTACAACACTCACCATATTCTAATGTTCTGTAATGTAAAAAAGGAAAAGTTAAATTATATTAAACTAAAACCCTGGCTAGTTGAATGGGCAAAGATACAAAATATCATTCAGATCAGCAACAAATACACAAAGTGAGAAGCTTAATTAGTAGGATGTATTTAGTCACATATTTTACAGCTTACCAGCCAGCTGAAAAAAGGAAATCTTTCTAAAGGCCACAAAAATGGCAAATACAAACAAAAGCACAAGATAACTTAAACCAAGTTAACCTCTTTGAACATTTAAATCATGATTAAAACAAACAATTTAAATCCTCAGGAATTAAATCAGATCAGTGAAAGCTTTGGGTTTGTAAACTTTTCACACATATCACAGTGAGACCCTGACATACACCTGCAATACCAGTGATGGTTAATCCCAACTGCTCTCATTTTGGAGCTCTCTCCTGGTAATCAAGCTTGACAGGCACCCCTGTCAGCCACAACGTTTAGCTCTGGGCCACAGCTGGGTTTAACCCACAGCATTTAAGGAATGTGCAATCCTAGAGGTTTTCAAGCTGTGACCCACTTTGGGGTGATAGGTGATACAAGGCTGGGAGCAGCACTGCTACCATGGCTGCTGGTAGCCAGAGACACGTCTGCCCCTGCTCAGCCCTAAAATCACTGTCAGGTGACAGTGACCAGCCCCCAGCCCCCAGAGCAGAGAAATGAGACAAAACCATTTTCTCCCAGGGTCTGTAGTGACCAGTCTTACAAAGATGACCATGAACTTCAGGTTCAGAGCTATCGGCTGGACCTTTCACGCTCCTTGCAATGAGGAGGTTCCTGTCCATTCCTACCCAGGATCTCCTCATAACTGGAAGGCAGCCAGTATCACAGAACACATCAACTGGATTTTGATTGGACAGTAACTAACCAGTATTTACACTTTCTCAAATATTTCTGTCTCATAGGGAGCTGCTACAATGGCTGCATTGAGGGAATTTGGAGGTAATGGCATCCCCAGACTTTGTGCCTTACTTTCTCTTCTGATTCAAGCCAGCCACTCTGCTGCACGTTGAATTTCTCTAGCAAAGAGGGAGACCTTGCTGTAATAAAGTTAACCATGGGGTAGTTTTGGTGGAGATAAAGAGGCAGTTTCTTTGATGCTCTGGATGTAATGTAACCTGCAATGTGGTGATGATGAGCTATTTGGAATTTCCTTTTTACTATAAACCCACCAATTTTAACACATTGCCTGTCTTGCTAGGCTTGAAAACTGAGAAAGAACTCAGTTCAGATCTCATAAAAGCCTCCACTCAAGGGGCAGGTTTGATAGCTGACTGTGCAATAGAAGAAGTCTGTCTGGTTTTATTTCTGGTAGATGAAGTCACTTTTTGAGGAAATTGAGAAATTGGATCTATAAAACTGCAGGGCATGATACAACGATAATAAATGCATAGAAGCTTTCATATTTATTAATTGCACATATTATAAGATAGAAACCAGCCAGAGCAGTTTTCTAAATTGGGACCAAGATTTTTTAAAGCAGCAGCTCTTTCAGCTGCAGATTCTCATACAAATCCCACCAGTGAAGTTTCTAAGCATCAAGAGACTGAAAACTGTGTATTTGAGGCAAGGTAACAAGACCATCATGTGAAGTGCGTAGCTGCTTTAAACTACCTTGCTTATATGGACAATGATTGACAAAAAAAAAAAAAAAAAGGTAAGAAGTGACACTTCTAAAGTCTTTTCCCAAACCAGTCAATAAAAAGCAACTTTTAGAGATCACTTCCTCAGAAATTACGTGCAAGTTTCCATTTACTGTTCTGAAACATGAATGATAAATGGCACAAAACTGCCCTTATTCCTAGCTTAGAAAGCAGAAACTGAGGCACTGAAAATTTATGTAGTTTCTTCAGAACTGACAAAGGACTTGGGAATACAACTTCTGTCCTTGCTCTCAAGATCCTCCATTCATTTTCCAGAAGTGGGAGATGTTACTGTAATGACTATATTGTTTCCCTCAGAGTGAAAGGCAAGACCCCTCTCACATGATTCTGTTGATATTATTTTTTAAATTCCTTCTTGTGGCTGTCAACAGGGCATTTAAAAACCAAAATGTATAAAGGAAAAGCTATGCCACATGGCAGGTATAAAAAGCAACAGTTCCAAGGATTCGTGCAAATATTAAAATGTACCTCCTACAGTTAACATAGTGTTATTCATGTTCTCTGTTACACTGCCCAGAGGTGTTTCATTGTTTCCTACAAAAGGGATATTTGAATTTTTTCTTTTGCTTTTATCCCAGTAATTAATCGTGACTGACATTTAGAGCTATGCAGAGTGAGATACCCCAATGCATTTTCTTCTGACGTTCCTTAAATTAGACTTAGTGCTAAAAGAAAACCTTTCCCTGCACCCTTCCCCTGTATTTTTAAGTGAATGTCATCCAAATGGCATTGCCACTCAAATCTTCCAGCAAAATTCCTCACATGCTGATAGTGCAGTGTGGGAATCTCTAAAATTGTCCCCCGTAGGTTCGAATTCAGCCCCTGAAGGTTCGCTTGAGTTTAATTTCACTAATCACACGGGGACAGTTATTTTTTGCTCTTGCTCAGCTTCTCTTTCACTTGCGAGCATGCACACACACACACACACACACACACACTCTCACTCATGCTGCATCCCTCCCTTTCTGTTGCACTTAAGTCCAGATTCGCTCTGACCATCCCCGCTCACAAGTGGAGAGCGACACAGCACCACAGTGCCTAAAGACCATAGGTGGGTCCTTTGCTTCAAGCCAATTTATTCACATTTGCGATGGTAAGATTGATTTTTATCCTGCATTTCTGAGTTTATTTAACTGATTTCAGAAATTGCCACAGAGGTGGGGGCAGAGATCGTCTTCAAGGTTGTTGTCATCTGGAATTTTATGTCCTTCATTTTCTTTCACTCTGTATGCCTGTCACATCAGCTTAACTGTGAGTAGCGTACTAGCCAGTACCTCTGGCATACTGTATATTAATAGAATATTGATATAGCCCAAATACTGTTGTGGGATTCATCATTTGGTAAATCCTCTGCCGTCTGCAGTTTTACAGAGCCGTTTAATTAGCAATTTTACAACCTCCTATTCTCTCATTAAATTAATTAATAATTAAGTTCAAATATAGGCATCTTTAATGTCATAATTATATTTCAGTTTTATGGTCACCAGAGTTTAGCTCATTAGGCAAGGTAGTCATAAACCATAGCTCTATTTAGGGGCTGAGGCACTGATGCTCAGGTAGTTTGCTTCTGCATGGTATTTTTTATCCTTCTCACCTTCTCCTCTTCTTCCCCTGTCCCCCTCCTCTTCCCCTCGATTCTCCAGCTCCCCTGCCTCTCATTGCTCTCTGCTAACATTGGCATTTTTTTCCTGTGGCAGGTCTTTCTCATTCATATGTCATGTTAAAAAAAATCCTTGGCACACACCCTCACAGCCCTCCCCTCCCTGTTACTCTCTCTGGAACAGTGCAGTGATGTTGGCCTGCCGTGGGTCCTGCTTCCATGCAAGCCCTAGGGACCATCACCTCCAGTGCCGGGCACCCAGCAGTGGCAAATTTTGTGTAGCATCCTGCCAGGGATGTTGTATTTCTTTTTGACTGTGAGATTTACCAAAGCACGGGGTGTAGTAATGACATTTCACACAGTATGATATGTTGTGCGTTGTTTTATATGTAGTGGATTTATTTCAGTCATTATCACTGATTAAACCAGCTTAGTTGAAAAGGCAAAGCAAAACTTGGCTTTGAAATTGTTCTTATTTAATTTTGTTTGTGCTCACATAACCCAGGACAGCACTAATTATCTCTTTAGTGTAGCTCATATTTCTAATGTAATTCATATGTAAATTGTAATTTAAATCATATGGGAATGTTTGTGTTCCTTGCATATTCTCAGTAAAGAGCACAAACAGTGAATTAAAACTGTTTGGAAATGAAAACTTTATGTTGCCTGTTTTGAACTGTCTTTGATTTCTTTTGGCTTGCTGTTTCTCTAATGAATCATGATTCAATTGGACGGCTAAGGCCAACGCGTTTAGTCTCCTCTCCCTCTATTTAGGCAGCTTGCTCACTGGCCTGCTTTTCCTTCTGAATTTGGAAGGCAAGAGGGAGCTTTCTGCATGCTCACTGTCTTTGAAAAAAAATCATAAGATGGCTATTATTATTAATAAATAAGATTTTTTATGACTAGAGAACCTACGAGCATGGCATGGCACTATTTGTGCTGCTTTGCTACTCAAACAGAGCTGTGCCAGAATGTTCTTTCTGGTAGCATATCTGAATGATATTAGATTAAAGTTTTAATCTTGACCCAAACTTTCCATATAATACCCTTAAACTTTTTTGTTTTTGTTTTTGTTTTTGTTTTTGTTTTTTTTTTCTTAATGCAATATTACTCTCCTCTCTAAAAGCCGCTGCTGTCCAAAACTAAGTGATCTTTTGATAGGGCGAGTCAAAATTTATTTGTGTGAGTAGAGCAAAGGACAGTTCAAGTTGTTCTCAAACTTCTGAAGCTTCAGAACAGGTTTTCTTGCTGGATGGAGGAATGAGGCTGTGGTACACTCCAACACCAAACACAGAACTAAGGTGGGTGCCAGGAAGGCGAGTGTGAAATCCTGAAGAGTCATGAGCAGCAGGTGCAACTGTGCTACCAGCTCCTGCAGAAGACAGGGTGAAGCAAAAGGCGTGAAGGAAACAGGAAGGGTAAAAAGTTCCAAAGGGAGAGTAATTAAACCTGAACAGCCAGCAAGTTAGTGAATGATGATGTCAGCTACACCTTTCTTTGCTGGAACTCACCAGATTAGGGAGATAATGAATGCCTGTTTCTCATCCTGCCAACAAAGATCTTTGCCTGGCCCATGCCAAATGAAGTTGTCTGTGCTTTACAGACAGACAGCTGTACCAGGCCCAATGTCATGGCTTTGCCCCAGCAAATTGTGACCTGACCAGCCACCAGCCACACAAGAGTGTGTTTGCAGTGCTTCCCCAGGTTTGGTGCAGGGGACTCACGACATGATGGTCCTAGAAGCCTCTTCCCATGGACAACTGCTGCTCAGGCTGGTATGCAAAGCCTTCAAAGGGGAAAAATCCTAAATTCTCTGCCAGCCTCTCTGTTGTTCATGGGTATTGCTGTGGCCAGAAGAGACATAAGGCTCTGAGGTCACATATTTGTGTGTCAGTCCCTGCTGCTGTAATGCTGAGCTCTGGGATGCTCAGCTCTCACCAGTGGGAAAGATTGCATGTGCCAAGAAAGAGGCAGAGGGGTAGCACCAGTGAACAGGAACACCTGCTCTGTAACATCCAATCTCCCCATTAGGAAAAGTGCTCCCTAATTTACAGCAATCTTGTCTTTCTCAGGCTTTGGGAATCCTGTGAAGGTACGGCATCAGGGTGCTGTGTAGCGCAGCTGAGCAGAGTGTGGGCAAGGCAAGCAAGAGGGACCACTGGTCTGGTTTGGCTGTGACCACAGAGCCCTGCAGGAGCCAGGTGCCCTCCAGGGAGGGACACTGCCACATCTAGGGCACACATTTAAAGCACATGTGCGCACACACACACACGCTCACACACACACACTCTCCCCGTGACGACACCAGAGCTGTCCAAAACTATTTTCAATAATTGATTTGCTGTTTAATTGAACATCATGACTGACTAACATAGCTCATTACTTTACTCATTAGTTAATTATCGAAGAAAGTAGGACAAGTCAATAAAATGAAAGGCTGTAAATTCCAATACTAATTAGCACCATTTCCTCAGAGACATATTTAAGGGCAGATTGGCTACCCGAATGTCCCTGGACCTTGTAGATGAAGGGAAAGGGTAGACTTACCATAAATCTAGATTACCGGCAAGCAAGGCTCCTTAGCAGTAAGTAGTCAAGTACACAAGTGCTGAGCTACCACCAGGCACCCTATTTGAACTGGAATATTGGAACACAAGCAGGACAGAAATTCCTATTTTTAAAAGAAAAGAGGGGGGTGGGGATGGTGAGGGAGGAAGGGCTCACACACCAGAGAGGATCCATATTTAAAATAAATTATGCAAACTGAACTACTTCTGCAGAGCACATTTGCTTTCCTAAGCTCTCTTTCCTGGTCTCTCTCACAAGCATCTTCATCCTCTTTTTTCGGCAGTCCAAATCCTACTCAAAACATCGGAACAACCCTTCAAACCGGACACATTTTTAATGTGAGGATTCTAATTCATATCTCTTATTTGTGTTTTGGTTTGGTTTTTTTTAATAAACTATTCCAGTAATGGAAATTATAGTCTCTTGTTATTGCTTTGTATTATCTTTGTATTACTGTCTTCTCGATTATCTCAAAATTATTTTTCATATTCTTTTTAATTTAAAGCAAGTCTGATATACCATCTGAGGCAGAATTTAATGGGTCCAGCAGAGCCTGAAATGAGCCCAAAAGTGATTTAAAACAAAAAAAGACAGGCTCAAAGGAGACTGGGTGAAAAGTAGACTAAGAGAATGCACGCATGTGTATGCATGTTTGCATGCATGGCATGTATTTTATACATGCCTGAGTGCATGTATATATACTTAAATAATAAGTGTATGTATGTATATAAAAAAACCGTGCAGACACATACGTACAGCCCGATACACACACACTGAAATATGCCTGTATAGGGTTCTTATTTCTCAGTGTGGGGTAATTAACAAATTTGTCAAGTTCTGAAGTTTAAGAGCCCCCAGGTCTTTCTGGCTCCCTTTTAAAAATCAGTACAAGAGGACTCAGACTATGGAAAGGTTCTGTTGATATACTGGTACACTGTTTAACAGTTTGTCTAAATTATTATAAACAACTAAGGAACAAAGAAAAATATATTTCCTTTATTCCTTTTATTTGGAGGAATATCTTCTGTGTCTTCCTCTCAGCAAATATCCACTTGTGAAAAATTAATTTCCAGTTAGGTGAATGGAAATGGAGATCAAAAGCATTACCTGAGCTCAACTTAAGGGAAGAAATCACCCTAAGAATAGCTCTCGGTCTGGAGCTTTAAATATTTAGCATTTCTAAAAATATATTAATGGATTAATGTAAAAAAAGCTAACAAATGTCTGTTACTTGACTTACTATATTTTGTGCCTGCAGTTCTGATTATTAAGCCACAAGTTCTGATTTATTTTGAAGTGTTTTAAAAAATACCTTGCCAAAGCATTCTAAAGATTGCATGAATTTTTTAATCAGCAGTTTTAAGAATTTGACTTCTGGTACTAATAAAGCAAGACTGAAATTTAAATTTAGGGAGGAAAGAGGAAATGGGGTTGCCTTGCTTAACAGAAAGGTCCTGGAAGAAATAATGCAAGGAAAAATTCTCTATTTATTTTGGTAAAATATAATTTTTAAAAAGTGGTATTTTATTATCCATGTTTGAGAGGGGATATTTGTTTGGGATGTTCTCTTTGCCTTAGTGAAGGAATGAAGGAAAAAAAAACACCATCGTGTAAAACTGACCTTTGAAAGAACAGAGAGGAAAAGATTTCCCTAATTAGGTGTTCATTCAGCATAGGCTAAAGCACAAGGTATATACAGCATACACAAGCACTGCACACTTGCTAGGAGTTGGAAATTACAGAGGAGAACATTCAGAAAAGCAGGACCTGCGATCTCTCTTGTTTCCAGGCAGTGCCAAGCACTCTTTGACCCTGATAATTTCTTTTTTTTTAATGGTTCTGGTTAGGTCATGCTGGATCCCTGGTTCTACTTGAACACTTTGGCTACAGGGCCTTGGGAAGAGTTCCCAAACTGAGCAGCCAGCATGCTCAGCCTGCAAGAGCTCAATATGCACGACAGGTATGGGAATGGAGAGAAGGCTGTGAGAGGCCCCAGCCTCAAGATTTAAGTTGTGCTTTAGAGCCACAAATGGCTCTACATGTACACACATCTGCAATTCTCGCATTTTACACTGCTGTTTGTTGCACATAATATAACGTGCATACATAAAATAAGGTAATCCTCATTTGCATTTTTAACTTCTTGTCTGTATCTATTTTCAAATACTCCAAAACTGGAGGCAGAAATTGATTTCTGAGTGCAATACCTGCAGTACTCCGATCCAGCTGATGAAAACGTGCAGACTGGAAGTGCTCTGGTGAATTTGCAGAGGTCCTCTTTCCGAGATGGGCCCCCCAGGCCCCTGCAGCCTTTAATCAGCTGAAACTGGAGTGAAGCTGTCAGCTCCTGCTTGTATTCTGTCAGCTTCAGCACCACTCAGAGCATCCCTGACCAACACACAGTGCACATTTAACAGTCAATCTCTGGGCAAGCTTTTGGTTTTGCAGGAAATTTTCTAAAGTTCCTCTTTCTACTACTTGCTAAGTTATTAGGGAGGAAAATGGAGAAAAGCATCCTTCAATCAAACTCTTTTGTTTTATGGAAAAAGCCAGCTGTTATCTTTTCTTTAGCAGGATGATGGATTGGCTCAGTTCAAGGTGATATCCCAGTCGGTGCAAGGCAGAGCAAGGGTTATCATGTGATGGTGACACCTCTCCTCCTCTGTCAATCAAACAGTGCCAGCCATCCCATAGAACTGCAGCAGCCTAATATTATGAGGGTTATTGTCATATAAATTATTCACACTGAAATATTTGTTCAGCTCTGGTGTATTTATAAGTTTCCCATTAAGAATTCAAATTTGAAGATATTTTCCAGCTGCATAAACTTCCTCAAACACTCTTCCCCCCAAGTCACCTACCTCTCGTGTTGCTTCAACAGCATACAAGTGTTGAGTGTCACTGTCTGGGATGAGTGGCTTCAAGAAGAGCTGTTCCTATATTTTTAAAATAACAAATGTATTTCAAAATAAAGCAATGCCCCAGACACAAGCAAGAATTCTTTTTATGTGTAGATTATTTGAAGATATTTCCTTATCCCTTTCCTTTCTGATGCCTGGTGACTTTGTTTTTTGTGAGTAGTTTGATGGCTAAACCTATTATTTGCTAATTAAAGGTCCTTCCTCCTCCTCTTGGGAATTTAAAATCTCTACTATTATTTCTTCACAGGGCTCACTCCTACAATAACCCTGCTGTAAATGCAGCTGAATCTTTCCTAATGATGATAAAAATAAGGCCATGGCACATCTGAGCAGTCTGGAAGGGTACAGAGAGAAGGAGGACAGACACAGTTTCTTCACAAGTCAGATCAGTCCCTAGCATTCAATTTCCCCACAATCCCCATGGTAATGTCATTGCAAGAGGGAAATTATTGTAGCATTGCAACACTGAGCTCCAATAACCCCACTGATCCCTGAGGACTCTGCTGTTTGCTGCCCCACAACATGGAATATTTCCTGAACAGGCTTCTCTCCTAACCCCATTAAAAACACAGTGTTCCCAAGCAGAGGACAGAACTTCTTTGAGGACACTCTAAGAGTTAAGAGTCCTCAGAAAACAGGTTTGGATGCCTTCAATGCCATTCCTGTAAAATGGGAATAAAAATGCTTCTGATCTCGTAAAGGATCCATATGAAGATTAAGGCAACATCATCCAGACAGAAATTAGGAAATGAATTCTAAATTAATTAGATTTTAAATTAAGCATTGGGGTAATTAATATGTATGTGGCACCAATATGTAACTATTTATTACTACTAGTATGAGTGTTGTTGGTATCACTTTTACTATTTTTTTTGTGTCACTGTAGCACGTAGAAGCCATCACTACAGATAAGACTACTGTTGCACCAGTGAAACAGAACGAATCATGGTCCCCTCTCCACAGGGTGGAAGACCGATGGCTGTACTTATGGGAGCAGTTCCAGTCCTACCAATACAGAGAGTTGTCTTGTGAAATCTGGAAGGTTATTTAAAGGAAAAAACTTATTTATTCATATTGCTTCCCATGGAAGTTAGGTGCCCTATATGCATTAAAACCCAGGCCAGGATTAGACAACTGCAGCTGGTGACAAAGAGCATACACATATACTGGCAGACTTAATAAACTGAAACAGAAGGCACAGCTTTAGGAAAAAACAGCAGCAACCAACTTTTGCAGACTTCAATGAAGGAACATTTCCAGTCATCTTTAAAAAGAGAAAAAGTTTCACACAAAGTCAGCCTACCCATCTTACCAAAAAGAGTCAAAGTAAAGCCACCCATCTCTATTACACATTAAGTAAGAGGCAGACAAATGAGGAAATAAATAAATGTTTATGCATACATATATTTGAAGAACCCTACTTTCCTGCAGTTGGTATTCATCAAATTCTCACTGCCTCTCCCAGTCAATTCTCTCCTTCAATTAACCAATAAGTCAATTTGTTCCTTCTCCATCAGAAAAATTCCCTGCTCAGCAAAAAATGCATCATTTCACTATCAGATCAATTTACCCTTCCTTCTTGCTGCTCAATCGATAATCTCTGCATGTCCAAAACAACAAACAGGTCACTAGAAAGAAACCTGCCTAGGAAGTTTCTCTGCTATTATTTGGCATGCTACCTACATATGGTTGGCTTGCCAGGCCCTTCCTGAGCACACAAACATGGCAAACACTCAAAACAATACTGTAGAGAATTGGATTTTAAGACAACAGAAAGGTCTGAACTGAGCTTATATGTCCAATAACAGTGCAGCTGTTTGGATAACTAGTGGAATTTTACGTTAAACCAGAAGTGCAGGCAAAATTTCACAATATAAAAATCAAATTAAAAATTAAGGATGCAATGAAAAACTGCACCACTTTTAAGCAATATCAAGCTTTTACAAACCATTCTATCCCACTGAACTATTCTGATTGCATTTGATAAAAGTAACAAGAAGTGCCGATACCCAAACCTCTAGACATCCAGAGATTGCCAAGAGAGACAGCCATGCAGAAAGAAAAAAAAATTGTCTTCAAATAAAGAACGGCTGTAAACCAGGCACTTTTCATTTGATTTCACTAGAAACTATCAATAAAGTTCAGTACATTCAAGATGTCTTTTCAAATCCAAAATGTAAGGAAATACGGCATTAGAAAAACACAGCTTCTCCGAGAGGTTGCACCTTCAGTACAAAGCACATACACAGGTACAAACCCAACCCTGAGTAAAACACAAATACCACATAACCAGACAAAGTCACAATGCTCGGCAGATTATGGCATGAAGGGAAAAATATGAGATGTTTAGGTTGTACAGAATGATGCAATTAGCCAAACTGGCTTGCAGCACAGAAAGGGCAAGGAGTTCACAGTCCCCAGGACTTCTGGCAAAATACAACAAGCACTCTATTTGATGATCAGAGAATAAATTTTGTGAGATTATATTTTGGGGACTTCTCCAACATTTAGAAATATAAAGATTTAAAATATGCACTGCTAAAAGCAATGGGTTTTCATTCAATTTTAAGTTCTGTTGAGAACTTTGGTTTTGGGGCTTTTCTTCCTACTTCAATTGTTTGATGTCTGTAGCAGTGAGGCAGGATATGGAATTTGATTTTTCTTCCAACTGTATCAAAGCAAAAGTGAAAGTTGCACTTTTTTCTCTGTGATCTATTAATATTTGTGAATATTTTCATAACTAGAGCACTATTTGAATATTTAGGAATAAAAATCCATTAAATACTAAAGAGTTACTATTCTCATTCAATAGCTGGTTTCTTAATCTGTTTTGCCATTAATTGATAATTTCAACACAGTACTCCAAGTAGTCTTGGACAAAAATTTCCATCTGAATGTTTTATTTAGGGAAGAATGCAAATTTGGGAAAAGATAAACTATTCATAAACTCGTGCTGAATTTTGTTAGTAGGTCACCTGAAACTAAAAAGAAAGAAAATCACAAAAGTCAAACCGCCCCTTTCCCCTCGTTTTAAACAATGTTTCCAGTTATTGTCTCAAACTGATTCTTTTCCATTCTAGGGAAAACCAGGTCTCAATTTAACCCACTTAAATACTTTCTGTGCAACTGTGACTTATAGACACCAAAATTTCCCTTAAAACCACCTAGGGAGCTGTGGTCTCCTTTGGGAGCCCAGCTGTTTTTTGAGTGCCTTGCAGCTGGGAACATCATTTGCGTCAAAGAGCTCCTGGTGCCAAGGCTCCTCCCTGCAAGGATGTTGTGTCTTCATTTATGGACCAACAATACCTTTGCAATGAGGTGGGAGATCCCACAGCACTTCCAGTTAAACTCTCCAGAGGATAGGGGGGACCTTGTTGCTCTCTACAACTTCCCAAAAGGAGGTTGTAGCAAGGTGGGGCCTGGTCTCTTCTCTTGGGTAACAAGTGACAGGATGAGAGGAAATGGCTTCAAGCTGCACCAAGGGAGGCTTAGATTGGATATTATGGACATTTTTTTCACTGAAGGGGTGGTCAGGCACTGCAACAGGCAGCCCAAGGAAGTGGTGGTGTCACCATACTTGGAAGTGCTCAGAAGATGTATGGATGTGGCACTCGGAGATATGGTTTAGTAGTGAACATGGTAGTGCTGGGTTAATGTTGGACTTGATAATCTTTTCCAACTTCTCCAATTCTATAATTCTGGAAAAGAGATGGAGATTATTGTTGTAAAAGATGCTACAAAGCATACAAACATTAGAAACCTTTTCAACTGAAGAGCTAGAATAAGATACAGCTTCTTCGAGACAAAAATATCTTCACTTTTGAGACCACTTAAGTCTACATGTATAGCAACCGGCTCACAGGTCAGGCACAACGCGTTACAGTGAATGGGGTGACATCAGACTAGTGACCTGCCACTAATGGGGTTCCCATTAGGCCCCATCCTTGGCCCTGTGCTCTTCAACAACTTCATTAATGACTTGGATGCAGGACTGGAAGGGACACTGAGCAAGTTTACAGACGATACAAAACTGAGAGGAGCTGATGACTCCCTCGAAGGCAGAGAGGCCCTGCTGAGAGACTTTGACAAAATAGAGATGGACAATCACCAAATGTATGAAGTTCAACAAGGGAAAGTGCTGGAATCTGCACCTGGGACAGGACAGCCCTGGATGTACAGAGAGGCTGGGGAGTGAGAGGTTGGAAAGTTGCCCCATGGAAAGGGACCTGGGGGTCCTGGTCAGTGGCAAGTTGAACATGAGCCAGCAGTGCCCTGGCAGCCAGGAGGGCCAACCCTGTCCCGGGGTTCATCAGGCACAGCATCGCCAGCCGGGCAAGGGAGGGGATTGTCCCACTCTGCTCTGCACTGGGGAGGCCTCACCTCAAGTCCTGTGTGCAGTTTTGGGCACCACAATATAAAAAAGACATTAAACTACTAGATGGCATCCAAAGGAAGGCTACAAAGATGGTGGAGGGCCTTGAGGCAGACATATGAGGAGTGGCTGAGGTCACTTGGTGTGTTCAGCCTGGAGAAGACGAGACTGAGGGGAGACCTCATCACAGTCTGCAACTTCCTCATGAGGGGAAGGGGAGGGGCAGACATAGATCTCTTTTCTCTGGTGACCAATGACAGGCCCCAAAGGAATGGCCTGAGGTTGTGCTAGGGGAGGCTTAGGTTGGATATTAGAAAAAGGTTCTTCCTCCAGAAGGTGGTTGGGCACTGGTACAGGCTCCCCAGGGAAGTGGTCACAGCACCAAGGCTGACAGAGTTCNCAGACATATGAGGAGTGGCTGAGGTCACTTGGTGTGTTCAGCCTGGAGAAGACGAGACTGAGGGGAGACCTCATCACAGTCTGCAACTTCCTCATGAGGGGAAGGGGAGGGGCAGACATAGATCTCTTTTCTCTGGTGACCAATGACAGGCCCCAAAGGAATGGCCTGAGGTTGTGCTAGGGGAGGCTTAGGTTGGATATTAGAAAAAGGTTCTTCCTCCAGAAGGTGGTTGGGCACTGGTACAGGCTCCCCAGGGAAGTGGTCACAGCACCAAGGCTGACAGAGTTCAACAAGATTTTGGACAATATGCTCTTGGGCACATGGTGTGGCTCTTGGGGGTGGTTCTATGCAGGGCCAGGAGCTGGATTCGATGATCCTTGTGGATCCCTTCGAACTCAGCATATTCTGTGATTCTGTGATTCAGTGATTCAATAACAAGTAGGACTGCTGGACACCCTGAAATCCATAACATATTCACATATATTTCACATTATATAGTTCATACTGTGAACACATACACATTGCATCTCATTTGAGACTGAGATAATATAGACGTGAATTTATTTTGGATCACAGCTGATTATAAGTACCTTAATACTCCAGCACAGGGAAATAATGTCTCCTTGAGCTGCCCTAGGTTGGATAAACATGGTTTTGACATTGTTACCCCCTGGACGGAGGGATGAACCAATTTTACAAGTTTGCACAAGATTATGGAGCTGAGAGAAGATCCCAGGACACAGATTGCACCTACCACACTCTGTGATCATCACCCAATGGCTGTCCCTTAACCTGGGAGGAGAGAGAGAAAATGGAGAGGATACAAAGTCCCTTTTTGACTAAGCAGTTTGCTTGCACATTGTGTGGTAGCAGGGAACAATGCCCATACATCACTTGACCAGAAAGACTTTTTTACACTCTCGCCCTTGAAATCCTTATTTTTGTTATCCACAGGGCTTATGACTTTGCTGCCCTTCTCCTCCGTCCCCTTCCCTTCCAGCTCCCAGTAGCAGGGAAGGGTTGGGCCAGCCTGCTCCTGGCCCCGGGGAGGAGGTGGCAGAAGGCTGGCCTTATTTACCTTAGCCGTTTCCCCGTGTAATCTGGATAATCGTGTGGCTAATCGGCGACGCGGAGGAGCCCCCCACGCCACAATTCACAATGCCAACCTATTCATATTTCATACAATAGAGTATTTAAGTCATCCCATGCCTTGCCAAGGCGATTGCGCTCCCTTTGTTCTGATGCTTTCGGCAGGGGTCTCCGGCCCTACTCCCTCTTTCACACCAGCATATGTCCTAACTCTTGCCTGCTGCAGCTGGACAAGGGCGGTTGTTTTTGTTTTGTTCTTCAAAACCAACGAATCAATTATGGAGGTGTGAAATGTGGGTTAAAACAGTGCCCACATGTATGCATACATTAGCCATTTGCTACATTACAGCTTCACAGCAAGGTGACCGACAAGGCAACAGTGCTCATGCTCTTCCATTTTGAATGGGCAATCTGTTAAGCATAAAAGGAAATAATAAATAAAAGACTGACTGAACAAATTGTTTGAAAAGTGGCTCACTGTCCTATATCAAAGTGAAATTAAAAGTATCTCTACCCCAATGTAATGCAACTGTAAAGAAAGATCAAATCTGGCTTGTAACAGAAGATTACAGGGTTCACATGGATGGATATGGAATGTTAAATTCAGACCACATTTCTGCAATAAAGATATTCACCTTTATATGCTGCCTGTCTCATATTTGGCATGTAGTGAACTCAGCAGCCTTACAAATTATAGGATCTGATCTGATCTTTGAACAAAAAAGCCCACAGTAAACTCCTGCAGTTCAGGATTTACCTCTCATAAGGGTGTGTTGACATGTGGATAGGAATTGGCAAGGAGACATCGCCTTCATCTTCTAGGCTGAACCATCAGCTCTCTTCCGTCCCTGGCTGATGATGGCAAAAAGTCAATTCTCTCCAGAAACTCTTTTGCAGCTTGTACAAAACAGGTCTTGTGGCTCCATTTCTCTCCCAAGGTGTAAAGAAGTGACACTTCATAGCAACTGCCTCAAAATTAATACTACAAGCTTAGGCTAAGGTCTGGAACAGAAATGACTTTTTTGTTTTTATGAATAACACTAAATGCATTATAGTATAATTTAGGTAATTCAAAAGAAATGCCATACAACATGCTAGAAGAGCTCATTCATTCCTGGTTCAAGTTCATGATACTTCATGGATGTACTACTGGTGCTGAAACATGTGGGTCATGACTTTTCTCATAAATGCCTGAGCCATGTTCCTTGGCTTGCATTCAGCATTAGGAAGTTCACACCTGTGCTCTATATTACAATCAGTTTTCATTTTTTACTCTTAAAATTGGGGAAGAAACCAGTTTTGAGCCAATTTTCCACAGAAAGCTAAGCTTTCTGTGAAGAGTTAATTAATTAGCACAGGTGCAATATTTTAAAGACTTATAAATAATACTGTATGGTGTAAAGCACACAATAGGAAAAATTTGTACAGCTAGTTTTTTGAGTGCTTAACAGTAAAGTTAGAAACCAGGAAATTCAAAATCTTGAGGGAAACAGAGGGCATGACACACACATATTTAACATTTTATTTTGATTATCAACGAAATTACAATACCCTGTTTCAAAATACAACCTTTTAATGTCAGAATTTTGAAACCTCTTTGCTTCTGTCACACACACACACAAAAAAATCACAAAATAATTAAACAAATAAAGCTTCTCAAGACTAATCTTTCAAGACGAAATCTGGCACTGGAACGTGCAGCAGCAAACTATCTATCCATAGATCTCCCACTTAAGTCAAGCAGATTTTGTTCAAATTGCTAGCAGTAGAATTTATACCACTTGAAAATGATCCTAATACAGCTAAATTTGCAAATGGTTACCTCCCCCTGCACCCAAACAGCAGGGACACAGCTACAGCAATATAAATGTGCTAATCCCAGCGCAATGTATTCCCACATCTCCCTGTATCAAATCATTCTAAAGGGTTTTCAATATACAAGTTAATTAGCTACAACGAAGCAGCAGAGTAACATCTAATGAAGACCGGGGTTTAAAATAACAGAATTGGCCTGTTGTACCCTTTTCCTCATCTTTAATATCAACATATTCTTTTGAAATGGGTTACAGATATAGTTCAAGTATAATTTAACAAGAGGCAGGCGGCATTTAATGACCAGGATTATTTTGGTTATATGTTAAACATAGGGAACATTTTAAAATATGTATTTTCAACAACAACCACTAGAACACCATTTCTGTATTAGCACCTCAAAATGCTACTGCCATACAGCCTCTATCTATCATCTGTCTGTCTATCTATCTATCTATCTATCTATCTATCTATCTATCTATCTATCTAATCTAATCTATCCACTTGCAATGCTGAGCAAGGTGACACCATTTTTTTACTGAACACATGACATTACACTCTAATTACAGACTCTGTTTCTCATTTTTTAAAACAATCAGTGCATGGAAAAGCAGTTGTGTGCATTCCACAGACAGAAAAAATTAAATCTCTCTGAAACTAATTGCACAAAATTAAAATTGTACAAACACAAATATCTGCAACATACAACTTGCAGAGATAAGTTAAAAAACAACACAAGAGAGAAAACTTAATTACCTAAGAAATATCTGCTACTTTCAGCAAACAGCAAGATGCATGTTTCAGATTTAACTAAGAAATTAAAAACCTTAATTAATTAAATTAATTCCTGACTGGAAGTGGAAGTCAATGGGAGTTTATCCATGTGAATCTCATAGCTGGAGTGGGATGGAACACTCCTTTTTGCTGTCTATCAAGGATGAAACTCATCTTGTAATCCCACCACTTCATTAGCACCTTTCCAGCACATTATCTTTGCCCTAATCCTTCTGTCACTTTGGGGATTCAGGGTCATTAGAGCATTAAAGGGTCGATGTTATTGTCGTGGAGGTGTGAATTGATCACTAAGATGACAACTGGTGACAAGTATACTTTATTAGTCTGCTACTTTGCCTCTTAATTGCTACTGATTAGCCTGTCTGTTAAAAAGGAAATTTGGACTCCTGCCATTGCCAAAGATTACACTGCTTTCTATGAGGACCACTCCCCCTAAAGGAGCCCATATAGACACAGTATATTTGTCTTATTCAGTGGAACTATTTATGTGAATAAAATCAACAAGGTAGGGCCCGGGCCCTTTAACCCGCCCATTATATTTTGTTTAGCTTTTGATTGAGAGAATTCCTCTGTTTAAAAAAAAAAAAAAAAATCAAGTATTTCTGATTGCTTCATTTCCTTTCCAAAGTCATGAAAATGATGATCTTGTTTTTTCCAAAAGTCTCATTTTAGATGTGGCTGTGCTTACTATTTGAATGGATTTCCCAGAGGAAGAGCTGGCTCTCCAAATATCATATTGCATTTAAACTACACATTAAGACAAAACAAGAACATAAAAAACCCAAACCAACCAAAAACACCTTAAAAAACCAAACCCAAACTTCTGCATCTTGCCAGATTTCACATGCTTCAAGTCTTAATTGCTGTTGACCACAAGAATTACACTTATTATTTAGTTTTACAGAACTCCCTGTTTAAAAGAGGTTAAAAAGAAGAAAATGGAAAAAAAAAAGGAAAAACTTTTCAAACTGGATAGGCAGGATAGTAGACAAACCTTAATGCAACATAAATGTACTATCGTACTTGCTTGACAGTGACACTCTTTGGATTATCGGTGATTTTGTTTCAAACCTGGGGGAGTCTTTCTATAAGACATCATTCTTAGCAGCAAGGAAAAATGAATGCAGAACTCTAAAAACTCTCTCTTCTCTTTTTTGACATTGATTAAAAAATAACAAGGACAACGAAAAGAAAACAGCTCCGGGATCTCCTACTCCTATTCCAAAACCCACATAAAATTCAGTCTCTGTATTACACTCCCTTAAAAAACCAAGTACTAAACCTAAATCAGCAAAAAAGTAAGAACTTTAACAAATTTCTAATCTTGGATTTTGTACTAGAGACATTCTAATGTGAATCTAGGTGCTCAGGATGGATATTTGACCTTCTTGACTCATCTGAAGTGTTCCAGGTTATTTTACAGAATCAGTATTTCACATCCTAATTTTAAGGATGACACATCTTCCGTGAAGAAAAATTGCTACATAAAACTCAGATTGGCTCTTTGACTTTAATTGTGGTCGGAAGAAAACTTCAAACAGCTTGTGCAATAATCTGATCCCTCCCTTCCTCTTCTAACCGTGCCAACACAGAGCTTTTGCAGAAGCACTTGGTTTGCTTGTTAAAAAAAGTTTGAAGAGATGGGAACTTTTAATTAATTTTTTATTTGATTTCACTAGAGAAAAATAACAGATACCTATGGTATTAGTTGTCCATCAGCAGGTTTGCATGCATGGTCCTGCTCAAGAAATACAAAAGTGCTTTCATTTTACCTCCACGGGTTCATACAAAGCACATCTGATCCTGACTAGAGGATTGTTTGGTCTCTTCTTTAAAAAGAGAACCTGGTCGTGGTATTTGGATACCTGTAGACCCCATTTTAGACTGTACCTACTTTTACTTCACTAGTTTGGGTTTTAAAATGGTTTAATTTAACTAAGGCATGATCCATAAGTTGTCGGCGCAATTTCAGTCTGAGCAACCCACCTTAGTTTTCATTAACCAGGACCTTAACAGCTTGGCTTACCTGAAACAAATGGGCCTGTGTGGAAGTAATCCCCACACCAACTGCAAGAGCTATGGGGTTGATGAACAAGATGTTTGGAAGACACAACATATCTGTGAAGTAAATGGGGGAAAGTGAGCACTGCTGAGGTCACCCCTGAAACCAATGTCAATCCTTGCTTTACACAGCCTGCTCTAACCAGTGTAGGGAATACCTGTTACCTGGCAGCATTTCTGGAAACAATCACACCTGGATATCCATGCCTGAAGATGGGTGCTAAGAAATAGAAGACAGTAAAGTCACTGAGACAGATTGGTGCAGGGAGATGCAGCTGAGATATTTCCTTACCATTGCCATGCTGATGGCCCAAAATTTGGTTCCCTGCAACACCAAACCAGTAAGCAGCCCTTCCTGGAAGGAGAATGGCTGAATAACCATAATCTGCTCATTATGATTAGGTAAATCATAAGGTCACACAGATTTTTGGTTTAAAAAAAAAAATCTGATAAGTAATCCCTGTTTGTCTGAACAGCTCTTCCAGGTATTTGAGATTTTTCTATTTTACATTAGAAAACGTGGACTCTCTGTAAGACAGCCTTTTGGCTTTAGTAGAATTAAGTGTCAGACAGCAATTTCTGTGGTTAAGCCACTCCATGTTGTTGAGTTCTTTGCCCCAGAACTCCTCACAAGTCAGAATGGTATTGTCCTCTTGTGGAAATTTCCACTCTATTGAAATCTAAAAAGTACATAACTATCTCTCTTGGAAAAAAAAAAATAGATATATATATTCCAAGTCAGTAAAAAAGTACACAGAAATATTTTTAATGAAATTTCTATCAAAGAAGGTAGACCCTACATGATATGGGAAAACAGTAGCCCGGAAAAAAAGATGCTGAACACCCTGGAGAGGGGAAACTCAGCGTACTGCAGTGGCTAACTGTCCTAACTTGATGGCCCAGACAGGATGGCATTGTGGAGAAGTGAATAAGTGGTACTGACTCTGTATCTGGTAATGAGAAGTGCTACTGGAATATACTTTGATGTCCATACGTTAAAAAAATGGGTCAAATAATTGGAGAAATTTAGAAGAATCACACAAATATACGACTGAAAAATAAGACAAAAAATGGGAGAAGACTGTAAATTTCTCCTGGAGGAAAAGATCTAGTATCAAAAGGGAAACTAGGACCTCCTGGCTAAAAGCTGGGAATAGTTGTACTTTGAGGAGGGCATATATTTTTCTGGAGGGTATATATTCCTTTGCAATGACTGAACAGAGACTGTTCAATAACAGCTGATCCACTCTCACAGGCAGAGCTGACTGGTTTTCTGAGAGATTTTCTCTTTTTAAGCAGAGTATTAGCAGATGATAATGCAGCAGAGCCAGCTCCAGAGTCCCTGTGGCAGAGGCCATATCTGATGACAGCAGAGATCAGATCTAGACTTAGCATCTCCATATGAAATATCTTTAACACTACAGATATTCTTCCACTGCCTGAATAATTCTGGGGCTTCTTCCCTCCCATATTTTTGGCTCCCCAGCCTATTGTTCCAGTGTATAACAACCAGGCACAATGCAGCTACTACATACCCAAGGCCCTGTCACAAACGAACTTACTAAATGAGCCTAAGGATGCCACAGCACACATTCACAAAGAAATTAGGGTTGTCTTTTCTTAAAAAATATGCTGATATTATGCATTGGTGTTAGCAGGACTTCCAGTTCAAGAGATAGCTGTTTGGATAGGTAAAACACATGAAGTCCTGGTCAGATTGATAGATCAGCTCAGAGCTCTGGCATTTGGATTAAAGCAGTATAGAAATGAATCTTATATTTGACATTTAAAACACTTTCAAAGGGAACCTTTTCCACTGCCTGCACTTTCTTAAATCACAGCAGAAAGAAGGGCCATGGCAGAACAGCGTGAGAAATTACTATCCAACTGCTTCTCTGTTTTTCCATGTTATGACTGAAGACATCAGTCCCTGAATCATTTTCCATCCTGGCATTATGTGCAACAACACTGTGCGTAATAAACAGACAAGGCAAGAGAAAGGAAATTTGAAAATTCATTTCTCCTTTCTTTTGGACAACAACTAGAATATAAATGTAGGTTGTGGCAGCTCCAGTTGAAAGAGAAAAAAGAAGAAAAGAAGAAAAGAAAGGCTGCTTTTGGAGGGCCATGACTAGAAACTTTAGATTTATATAGTCTGACTCCCATTTCCCACATGACCTTGGCAAAGTCACTTATTGTAACATTTTCAGAAATGGATGCTATTTCCTCAGGCTTTCATTCTACTTCTCATCTCCAGAGTATATGACTGTTTTGCATGTACAACCAATAGCAAAAGTAAAAGTCTCCACGGACTTTATGGAGTCTCTGGATCTTGATCCTTTCAGGGCTTCAGAGGTGCTTGATATAACATACACATAGCATGATTTCTTAGCTGCACCAGGACCTCTCCCACAAAACTTTGGGTTTATGGACTGCCAGAGTTTTCAAAGCCCAGTTTGAAACAGCTAAATCATCCAGATTAAGTCAGTGAGAGCCATAGTGGTTACAAAATATCAGATCTTTTTCCAACTAATTTCTTCCCATCACATGACATGAAGCATTTAATGACTGAAGGACACAAAACTGAAAAGTGGGTGTTCATCTCTCCCTTATTTCTCAGCTCCCAAATCAGGGCTTTAGCTATTTTTGAATGGTTGAGGCAGAAGAAGAAAGGAGACAACCACCGAACAAGTTGAAGACCTTCATACTTGGAGAAAGTGAAGGGATATGTTTTATGCATATGTTTTATATATGAAGGGCTTTGTACATTTGCTAGCGACTTGCATTGATTTACAAGAAACATCCTCTCAAACCAAGTTATTAAGGTTAAATTGGCAACTGCAATCTCACTCTCCTGCAGTGTTAAATAAATAGCACATATTTTAGGACTGAAATAATCAATCAGAAGGGAAGGACTGTATCAGACTATAAATACACAAAGACCGAAGTTCTGCTAATCTGCTTAATTAGCTATTGTAGGATATTTAAGTATAGTGTGTATGTCCTGTTTATTGTCACCAATCACTCTCCTGCTCATGTTCAAGCTGAAGTGGGCTATGAACTTTCACAATTATCAGAAATCACATTTTGGTGAATATTCAGGCAAATCTGCCAGAGCACGGGAAGTTGAAGTGCTCTAATAGGGCTTGGAAAAACATCAAACTCTCTGCTAGTATTCATCCCACTAGCTTTAGAAATTCTCTTATCTCGCTACAGTTCCAGTGGTGCCACTTACGGTTCTCACTGAACTTCATTTTACTGTGCCCATAGGAAATGTCATTTCTCATTGCCATGGCTTGAACTTTTATTTCCACTTTCTTCCTTTCATTTGTGTGCACATCAAGCATTCACTAGCTAACATTTCTTCCCTTCTAGTTCTTTCCTTTTTTTCAGGAATGCATGTGAGCATGTTATCACTTAAATGCTCAAAATAATTCTTGTTAGAGGTTCTATTAAGTTAAAACTATGTCGAGGTGAAAATATCCCTTGCTTTACATGCCAGATCATAAAAACAACTTAGTTTTTCTGAAAATTCTGGACATAAGGTTTTCTCATAAAAGTTGCAAGTGGTACCAAACTTCTGATGAATCTACTCTTTAGTTCCTCTGAATAGCTCTAACCAGCAGCAGCAGGACAGGAGACTGTCTGCCATTCTTACCAGCAAAATTCCACGGGGACAATAATCAGCAAAGAAGGGAAAGTGCACACATTTGTTTTGGTAGTTAAACCAAAAAGATCTGGAGTGAAATTCCTCTGTACAGCTGACTATAATATTGCACACCTGTAGTGAAATTCTGGCAAGTAACTGCATCAGTCACTGTGCTTGCACTGACTGCCTTTTACACTGGAAAAATCCAGTTGTACCAATATTAGCCAATAAAAGTAATTAAAGCAGATGAGTAAACCATGATGCAGGCATGAAATACATTTAAAAACCCTAAAATATTGGAGGGGGAAAAAAACACCACCTGGAAAACAACAGAAACCTACAAAACCAAGATCTGAATAGGATCAAAGGACTACCTGTTGCATTCACTTGAGATTCTCTCAAAATGTGATGAAAGATATCACTGTTTGTAAAAAAAAAAAAAGTACTTGATTCGAATAGCTTTCTTAACTGCAACCTTCTAATATTTTGGAAACAAAGAAACTGCAGTACTGTTTGAGATGAATGTGAACACAAAATTTTAACACTTCAGTAAATACTTGAAAGAGAGCATTACTCTAATACCTGTAAATCAGGGCACTTCAAATTAACCCCACATTCATTAAAAAGCTTGCTGATTTTATGTGTTTGTTATCATTCTGATACAAACCTGAGAACAAAAGTGCTTAACAATTCCAGTCAAATAGGATCAGGGCATTAATTCTTGTTTGGATGCAAGAGCAACATAAATCATCCATTCCAGGCTAACAATTTAAAGAGTGCACAGCACATTATGTTAAATAAAGTATTAACACTGAGTAAAGAACACCTATTAAGGGACTTTGAGAGTTCTGGCTCACATTACCTTACACCATTTTTTTAAATAACCTTATTCCAGCTTTTTAATCCCATAATTATTCCGTGACAGTTTTGTCAGAAAACTCCAGTTTCTAACCATATATAGCTGTAAGACATCATGTAAACCCCTTCAGTTAAATTCTTATTTGCATTATGAGCCTGACACACATTAATGACTTTTACATTTTTTTATATATATATATATGACTTTGTAATTGCAAGATTATTAAATAAAGTGTACTTGATAATCTAAATTTCTGTGGTTTTTGAAACAAACTGCTGAAATAGGGAAGAAAAAACAACTTTATTTGTGCATGTACTTATATGCATCCACATGTATCACCCACTTTAATACATACTTGTAATGTGTCTTCACTCAGTCATTTAGCAGAATGACTTCTTCCCAGTCACTTTCAAAGTCTGTAGATCAATTATCTGAGGCTCTTCTGTCATGACCTTCGTTTTCTTTCCAAGATATTTTCACTTGGTCTATTCCTAATTTCAGTGGATGTGCTAGATCCGCAGTTGTGCAGACACGCATGCTAGAATTTGTCACAGAACTAATTGAGATCTTTAGATGCTGAGAATGTAAGAATTCCTTAGCAGTGAGGCTGATATGGCAGCAAGAGGGAATGGTGGGTGATGCATTCACAAACTTATGCATTGTCTTGTGTATCAGGTCAGACAGGCCATACCCATTGCTCATTCTGAGCAGAAGAGATACTGATACCCTAATTGCCTTGCTCTAAGATGTTTTTCACAGCCTCCTTTAACAGAGTTTTGTTTTCCCCCAGTGACACCTGTGATCTTTTTGACCCAGAGAGGGAGGATTGTACATGTATGGCATATCTAGAGGGCATATGGCAACTGTATTTTTTTATATAGATACTTATCTACAGAGAAAGAGCTCTCCACTATTATGGATAATTGATGTTTAGCTAGAAATCAGAGAAAACTTTGGAAATTTTTCCAACTGCAAAATGTTCAGATGGTCTAAAGTCAGCAGTATGGAACAAACCTAGCCAAAATAACTTTATGTTACAGCAGCCACCATAGATGGCAAATAACAACTTTGAAAAAGCAGGCCTTTTACTGTCTCTACTTTTTGGCCCTTCAGTACAACAAAGTCAGGGCCAAACTGGAGAGAGTCTTGCTGAAGAGCATTTGCATGGGCCAAAGATTGGAGCTCTACGCCGGAGTTGGACTGGATGGCCTCCTCAAATGCATTCCAGCCACCTTTATTCTATTACTCTGATAGACTTTCCAGCACATGTCTTCATTAGAAATTATTTGAAATATAACCAGAATAATATAAAGAGAAAAAAGGTCCCAGGGATTATTCTGGTCTATTCCATTTCCACCTTTTCCTTGGCCAGATTTTCCATCTGACATAACTCCATAAAGCTTTAAGTTAGCTAAGAATGTAGCACCCAACCCTATTGGATTTAAGTACATTTGTCACAGAAATTGATTGGAACAATTAGCTGAATAAATAGATATAACATATCTTTTAGTGCCATAAAAGTGACATGACTGCAGGTAAATCATATGAATAATTACAACCAGGAGCCCAGGTTTTCCAATCACCTTCCATACATACTTTGAATTGCAGGGCCTTCTGGTGACTAATTTACCTCTTTTTGTAGGGAAATTAAAGAACAGATTTGCCGTGATGGTCAAGCTGCAAGGTACCAGTGAATTAACAGCAAAAACAAACATGACAATTTTAAGAAACATTGAGTTTTGCTTCATCTTTGTTACTTCTCACAAGTATTAGTGTGAACACAGTGTCAAGAGAACGAATTTTTATGTCTGCAGCTGAGATTAATTCATTCATGAAATGAAAAAAAATTTGTGAAACCAATAAACCTTTCTTCAGGCGGAAGTTAAAGCAGTTTATAAAACCTTACCCAATCAGAGAAAATAAGAAAACTGCATGATTGAAATAACTGTTCTGATAGACTGAATGGACTATTTAATTTTCAAAGGAGCTTTCCAAGCAGAGAATCTGTGGGAAAATCAAATATGAACATTGTTTACATGACATGTAATTGAAATTTTTTCATTTACCATTTTAGACATAAAATTCCATTTTAGAAAAAAAAATACCAATTCTCTTGGAATGGTCTGTTATCAATTTAAAACAAAAGCTAAAATGGTCAAGAAAAATAAATGGAACAAAGACAATGTAAAATTTTTCCCCATTTTAGTACATAGCTCAGTCAGCTTTAGAGCTGAGAAGATCCTGAAAATGTCTGGATATATTTTTAAATATATGTAAAGAAATTGTTTTCATGGAAATTTATCTATTCAGATAAATTGGCAACCAGCTGTACATTTTACAGAAATGTTTAAGGTTCTACAAAGTAGAAATTCTACAAAGTAAAAATTTGCACTGAAGAGGCTAATTATTACTGAGAAGAAGAGGACTACATTTTCTAAAAATCATAACCTGTTATTATGGACAGATTATGCATCTAAATAATTTACCAAAGGGGTTCTGTCTCTCTTACATCCTGTAATAATTTAATTTTGGAGTTTGGATTTTTGATCTTAACATTTTTTTCTTTATATGCACATAAGTGTGCATGTATCTGTCTCACTCACTCTCTTTTCATATATTTATGTAAACTAGAGGAATAAACCTGAGATGAAATCCAATAGATAAGAAAACTTGGTGTGACAGTTTTGACTGACCTTCTCTTTCTCCCATTTTAGCTTGTTTTATTTCTGATTAACACAAGTATTTCTCAATTCACCACAATTATTTTTGATCTTGTGTTTTCTAACAATTTTGGAAAGGCCTGAACTGTACAAGTCATACTCTATGAACACAAGCATGTTCTCTTGTATAGGATGTTGTCAAACAGAAGGTTTGGGGAACATCAGGGTAGGGTTTTTACACCTTTCCTGTTTCAGCTGAAAATTATTTTTGTGAAACGTAGCTGAACCTCTGCTTTGAAGAGTTCAAGGGAGAACACACAAATTTTTATTTCAGAACCCTCTTCCAGCTTGGCCAAGAAATCCAGAAGTGTGCCACATCACTGCTGGTTTTGTTCCCTCTGAACAGGATCTTCCTCTAGCTGTGTTGAAAGTCCCAGCTGTGAGCAAATCCATTTGGAAATGCCAGGGGAAGTAAAAGACAAAAAAGAGTTTTTGCATTTGTCTGGTCATTATTACACCAGATTATGAACCAATGTTACTGATTTAAAATGCTTTCTGACACTCAGTTTATATAAACATGCAAAGCCTGGTGGAGTACCTAAGGATTGTCAGCCTGGAAAAATAGCGAAGATTTGCTCTCTGGGTCACTAGCTCCAGCGTCCACCCACATTCATGTCAGGCCCTCAGCTTCTGGATGAAATCAGAGCAAGTTGCCAAGAACAACATACAAGAGATAGCTAGATGTTTTCCATCCTCGGGAAAAATCTAGTTCAGATGGGTACATTCTGAAATTTGGACCACAGTGAAGATCTGTTCTTTTTTTCCTGGTCTCTCCCTGTGTGAAACACATGAAGAATTCAGATTCTTACATTTGCCAAAACAATGCTAATATCGAGTCAAACATGAACAATTTAAAATAAACATCACTGAATCTTGGTCTAAACTGGGAAAAAAACCCCAAACAAGTGAAAACCAGTAAGACTAGCCATAAAGCAGATGGATAGAGTTACTTGAGCAGTGTAACATCACTGATACTTACAATACTAAGCACAAAGATTATGGAGCTCCTTTAGCTTCCAGAATTTATTCATTAGACCCACCTATTCTCTTTATTTTCATATGCCAAACATTAGTCCTTGGAGACAGGGAATTTTTTTTTGTATAGGGACTTCTATAGACTTGTAGCGGAGTTCTTCTCAGCTGAATCCTACATGTTAGTTTGTGAGAGCAAAACACTCATATGCCATGGAGCCCCAAGGAGGTGAACGAAGATGTCCTTCCCAGACCCTTCCAGTCACTGACAGATTTGACTGTGACGCAGAGATAACAACACTGCAATTAAGTTCTCTTTAGCTGTATGGAGTTGAAACTACTGTTTAATAAAAAGATAAATAGTGGGGAGTGGAGAAGAAAGAAGCAGCCTTTTTTTTTTGCTGAGATAGGAATTTTCCAAACATTTGCATTTCTGTGCATCAACAGACACATCCATGTTGGTTTCCCTCTTTGTCAAATAATGTCACACAATGTTCTTGGTTCGGGTCACTTGCTAACACAGGAAGAGAAGGGGCTGGGTCTTTCTGAGAGTGTGCTCATTTGAAAAGGTGTTTATTCTGTATATTACATCAGTTTTCCACTGGGAATGGTTTTGTTCTCAGCATTCCTCTCCCTGAACTGATTTGGAATCAATACCTGATCTTCTGCCTCTCTTGCAGCTTGCCTTCAGAGTGTACTCCTTAAGGAAATTATGCATGGAAATTCCTTTTTAGGAGCTTTCACTGAAACCACAAGTCTGTATGTGAAATATATACTACTGAAAAATTTTGCCCAAAGCTTTGTCTTGCTATATAAAGAAATTATAGGTGTGGACCAATTTCTGAATTAGCATGAAAACTGCTTTTATGTGCATATGAGAAGGGTCTTTTGAAACATCTTGCCAAAGGCTTTTTTGTCTTCTGGTTGTTATAAGAAAACATAGTTGCCCGAAAGAAAAACCTGATCATGGTTCCACCTTAATCAGATTCACGATCGTGTCCTAATGCAATTTGTCCTAATCCATTTCTAAGGAAGACAACCATTTACGATTTGGAAAGACGTGTGGGAATAAATGTGGCTATATGGAAATCCCCTGAGCCCTTTATTTACTATATTTCACCAGTTCATAAAAAAACCTAATTACATTTTAGAGAAGAAGGCATTATAAATGCGATGTATATTCTAATACAAAACCCCTCTACCCGGGTGTCCTGAAATCAAACTGTGCTCAGTTTGCAGTCTCACAGTGCATTTTATATCTCTGTGGCTGGTTTTAGAATAATGATGCCATGCTTAACACATTATAATACTGATCTAACATTTCAGCACATAGCTGAAAGTGGTGCTATGCTTGTTTTATTTGGGAAAAGAATGCATTCTGCTTAGGATGGCACCAAATTGCCCTTGCAGCAAAAGATATAATTACTTGATACCCATGGAATAAATTAATTAATACTTGTGCAAATATCTGTACATTCATCCATACACAAACACCTATATACTTATTTAATTAAAATAATATGCTCCAGAGAATGAAGAGACAGTTCAGTGTGTTCAGGAATATGTTTGGACATACCTACCCCACCCCACGCACATCAGGAAGAAAACACTTAAGAGAACATTTCGCTTACTACGTATGAGTTGTCCCATTGGAATTGTGTGAATAAAGTTAACCATAACTGTTTTGAGAACTGGGGTCCTAAAATAATACAGAGGAGTTCCAAATGCAAAACGGTCTAGGTTTATTTGCGCTGAAATTCTTTCATGTACTATTTCCCTCCATACACACACATTAAAATATTATAAATGTTATTGTTAAGAAAAATTTTGCTATAAACATTACTGACTATAATAAATGCCATAAACCTGGGGCAGGTCAGCAGTGTAAATAATCAGAGTCTTTCTATTTACTCATTTGCAATAAGTAGGAGATCACGTAACTCATGAAATTATAATTATCCAACATTTCATCATTTGTTTTTTACTTGAAAAGTTTGGAAAAGAATGTTTTCCTTTTGCGCACTCGCATCTGTGGATGATCATTTGTTCTCTAGCTGGTGAAAACTGAGGTCCTAATTGAAAGCTTATCATCTGCCATAACCTTTTTATCAGGTGACTGGTTTTCCATACCGGAAAAATTGTGCTGATGAAGAAACTATGGTTTTACATGGACCCAAAAAATGTCTTTTGTTTGTTTGTTTGCCTGATGAAAAATAGCCCTCCATTGAAGTCAAAGTTTCACTTTAAACAGGACTGCAAGTTAGAAAAAATTGACTCAGCTCCAACCTGGAGCTAAACCTAAAATAGTGGAAAGAATAGTGAAGGAAAATTCCATTACTTGTTCAAAACAAATTGATCTTATTTTGTGCAGCTATAATGTCAGATAAGACAAATGGGAAGAAAGTAAACTGAAAAGCTGACAAAAATTAAAAATCTTTTTGAATCCCACAATATCAAAGCAATATTTCAATATGAAATTATCTTTAAGATTTTATGAATAAAAGCCATATTGGAAAGTGTTTCAATTTTTATAAATCAGCACATTGAAAAGCAAAGTTTCCTCAAACTGTCTAAAAAAAATAGAAAATTAAGTCCTTCTTCATAAGACAGAATATTAGGTTCTCCCTTTATTTTTAAACACACAGAAGTGAAATATATCCCTTTGATGTTCTAATGATTCTCTATGCTGTGCACCATAAGACTGAAAAAAAATTGATGTACCCCTTGAAACTTTCTAGGTACTGTCAGCATGAATTTTGGCATTCAGAAAACTTCATGCCTTAGCAGTATCAACAGTCAGAGACTCAAGAAAAACTTCAGGTGTGAAAAAGGTGCGTTATAAGAGCAACTTTACTGGTAAAACAAAAGAACTAAGACTAGACACCTCCTGATGCATAAGCAGAATTTGAAGTAATTTGTAACAACCATGTGAAGTTTAGTTTCCAAGAAAATACAGTCTCCAACACATTTACAGTTGAATACAAAGGGACACACAATACATTTTTCAGTACACTGCACCAGTAAATCTCCAAACTGAAGTCCTAATTAATGCATAAACCAAACACTGCAGCAACGAAATCCATCTCCTTTCAAATTACTACATACACAAAACGGAAAGTGCTCTCCTTTGATTTTTGTTGCTGTTATCACCTTGTGGGATTTCACTTTTTTTTCTACATTGGACTTTGTTTTTATTTGAAGAATCATTTCTCCCTGTGTATTTGGTTTCAGTGTTTGGCATATGTTTCATACGCACATATCACACCACATGTAGGCCTGGACACCATTATTGGTCTAGACAATAATACTGGGCAAACTTTGTACTCATATGACAAAAAAGCAACTTTTTAATGTTGAAGAATATTAGAACTAGTACAGAATTGGTGTGTTCTGAGCTGACAGGCAAGGAGCATTCAAAAGCAACAAATCTAATCAGAGAGGAAAATAAACATGTATTTAACTTGAGACATTTTGGAAAGAAAGGTCCTCAAAAAATGGGCATTCAACACTTTCTGAAATACTGCCTTCTTTACACTTGATACCAAAAAAAGGCCCAGGTAACCAAAAATCTTTTTTTCTTATATTTATTTTTAATATTTAATTTTAGATTTATTAAACCTGAAAGTTGCAGACATAGTTTTTGCAAGCTCAGCATGCTCAACAAGTAACTTTGAGTACCTTTAACAAGACAAGACTGATTTTCCTATTGGGAAGATTAATTTCTCATTGCTGTTGTTGTATAAGTACAGGCCTGTTTTCCTTTGTAATAAATAAAGCTGAAGTCAACACATGTAACCACCGGTATAGAACGTGTGTGTTGTGAAACTTGCCCTGACTCAAATCTGTTTAATAGTTTTCCACTGAAAATTCAACATCTGCCAACACCACACAAATCTTGATAACTGATGTCATCATGAACCCATTAAGCCTTGGTTTTTAGCATGTTAGGAAAACAAAGGGTTTATGGAAGACTGCTAACAGAGGGCTAAATCCTGGAGCCCTTATTCAACAGTAGGAATTGTTCTTTAAGTAAGGTGTGAGTAAGAACATCTTAAGCCTGGCAGAATGTAAGCAAGCTCTTGTTCCACATTAAATTTAATTAACAAAGCCATCCATGAAAATGACACCGTACGATATGAAACCTGTCACTGCAAATCACCTTTCGTCACTGAGCCTGATTTGGGAATGCATGTCCTGCCACACCAGCTACTAGCTTTGATGTGTCACAGCTGTGATACTGCAGCAAGGAAAAGTCATTTAAATAGAGGGAGAGCTTTGGAGCAGTTAGGCATTTTCCCCTAAGGATCTGAAACTTCTCAGCAGAGGCCATCCAGAGATACACATTGAATAAAAAGGTCTTCATACTAAAATCTCATAATATGCCTGCAGGATCCCTGTAGCAGTAGCTGAGGGAAAAGCTGTGTAGTGTTGAAAGAGCAAGGAGCATCTATCCAGATAAAGGAGGAATCCCATGTTATCTCTAACATCCGTACACCTGCAAAACTGATAGTGCTTATCCAGCAGTTTGTTTCCTGGGCACAGAGGTGGTTAATCAAAGTTACAGCATAAGACCTGTGGGGGAGGGAAAGTCATTTAATTAATGTGCCAGATATCCTTGCCAAAGCTTTCGCCAAGATTAGGTTCAGATTGTAAAGAAATCTCCGAGAGAAGGATAATTCTCAACACCTGCGGGCACTTTTATTAGCTGCCTGCATAGAATAGAAAACCTTATGTTAAAGTATTTTGTCTCTGCTCTACCAAACTGACCTCACACGCTTTTATCTGGCCATAACCATAAGCAGATTTTAAAGCGCTACAGAAGAGATTGCTAATGGGCCAGTGTTCTGTGGCAAATCAACTTGAACAAAGTAACCTGTGGATGGAAGCAATCACATAAAGCTGCTCAAAAGGGGACGCCGTCAAAACAAGGGTAGGTTTGGGTGCACAGAGGAAGAAAGTGAGAGAGATCACTAGGATCTTTAACACAGCCAGAGGAGGCATCCACCTAATGCAGCATCATGCAAGATCCAGGTCCAGACCACTACGGCAGAACCTTGGCTTTGTTAAGATGAATAGAAAAGTTCCTGCAAACCTCTAAGTCTTTTTCTCCTGACAAAATTTCAGCAGTGTTTTTTGTTTGTTTGTTTTGGCGTTTCTGGTTTATGTTTGTTTTTCTGTTGTTGCTTTGGGGGATTTTGTTTGTTTCTTTCTTGGTTTTTTTTACAGAGGCAGCTGATTCTACAACATTGCAGAACAAGGTTCAAAAGTTGAATGCATAGTCACAATGCTTCTAAGGAAACAAAACCTCAGTAAACACCTGATGTGTTTAGAAACATATTGCAATAAATCTAGGAAATTATTATGTTTTGGTACTGCATAATGTAACTCCCACTAAAAGAAATTCAAGTGAATTTAAGGAGTGTTTTTCGATATTTGGTTGTGAAATCATTTGTTTTTATCTAAAAGAAACAGTTACAACTGTCTAGTGGAGGCTTATGAAATTGTTATTCACTCTTGATCCAGTGATATGTATTTTCAGCACATATAAACACACGGACACGTGCACAGACATGTGCAACACAATTTCTGCAATGATTTGTGGCAGCAAAACATGAATCCTCAAATGTTCATCATTCCAAGCACTTTTAAAAGTTTCTCTTTAATCTGTTTTATCAATTTAAATTTTATTTTTCTGTGGCTCAAAACACTCCCACCTTTTTTCTGGATAGAAGAACAGCAAGAGGGCTCTGATTTCCATTCTTTTAACGCTAACGAAAGGAAAGTACTGGCAATTATAGAAAACATCTGTGACTTTGGAAAATATGGCAAAAATATTTAGATTTTTCAAGAAATAGTCTTGAAACTTTGCCCTGAGCTTTGGTGGTTGCATTACTGCTCTGGTTGCATTTTCTTGTTCCTGTCTGTTGCACCAAAATCCTTTGAAATAAAATGTTAATGACAATTCACAGCCGGGTAATTTCAGGTCAGATCCTCCCCTCTTCACTCAGGCTAACCAGTATCTCATTCTGCAAGAGCCTGGGTCACCTTAATGAGTGATTATGATGATAATGAGTAAATGACCATGTATATCAGAAAACTGCAGTGGCTCTGTAAACTTTAACTCATTTCTCCTTACATTTTTTCATAGCAAACATCGCAAAAACAGTGAGTCACCTTGAGTATTGATTGTCCTTTACTTGAGGTGGAGTAATTTATGACACTTACCACTTACTGTGCAGGCAGTGTTGCATTCTATAAAGAGCTGCAGGAGGTAAGAAGAGCAGAATTGTGACAGAGCCCTGCCACTTGCAGGCATTTGCTGAGGGGTTGCAGAACCAGATGCTCGTGTCATGATCCTAAAACTCAGGAGGAAAGGTCCTCCCACAGCCTCTGAGAGTATTTGCGGCTGATCTAACAGCTCACAGGACAAAGCAATTCCTGGGCAAATAAAAGATATGAGTTCAGAGCTGATACTGCTTTTAACTTTCAGGAAGATGAATATAGTCTTAATTTCAACTAACCGTGCACACTTTAAACATTATAAATCTCTAACTATTCTTATTTTTTACAAAGCAGATCATGCAAAAAAATCAAATGCAGTGGGATATTCCTAAAGGTATTCGTTCTTGTCCAGGAAGGTAAAACTGCTGGTAGGGGTCTGAGCCACAAGGAAAAGAGCATTCCAGCACTCTCCACAATCCACATTCAAGATGATGGCCTTCTCCTGCCATTATGTTACAACTTATAATAATTTCAAACCTATCCCTAGGATTTTACTTTGAAAACAATTCTGTGTATGTATATGAAAGTACAAATACTGATGACCTTTTTAAAGACTGAACTTAATACCTAACACATCATTTGCAGTACAATAAATATCAAAGGCAGCTGTGCAGATATCTGTTAGCATTGCTGATACAGGTTTCTCTAGATAAGACCTAACTATTCATCTTATTATAAACAATGAAATATGAAATGATGCAGACAGCTGTAAAACGTAACACACTTTTGTGCTCTGTGGAATTTGCTCGGGCCCCAGCCCTAAAGAGTACATTCATCAGAATTTTACACCTGACTAGTACCACCAGTTGAGAGAGGGTTACTCATGCGTATCATGTTAAACGTGAAAATAAGTGCCTGCAGGATCCTAAGGAACAACACAGGCACAGAAAAGACAGCATAATCTTGATGGGCAAATCACAGAAATATTCCCTCATGAAAAAAAAGTGAGCCTGCTGTAATAGCTTCATCAGGGCAAATTTGGCAAACAGAACCATGGAGGTTGACTGCAGTTTTTCCACTGTAAGCCTGACCTGTAACTCATTAACCTACCACTAAAACAGTATTCACCTCATATTCAGTTATTCGAAGTACTCAAAAGAAAAGAAAACTGGAATGAAGTTTTATTCCACTTCCCTGGAAAAAGGGCAAGCCATACCATATGTGTAATATTTCATAAACACTAGAAAAAGATTAACAAAGAAACTATGAATGACTTATTGAATGTACTCATATAGCACTCGCTTTTCCTAACTTATTTCTTTTTGTCCACACTAGCACCATTGGATGGTAACTCTATTTTCATATTTCATTGTTCTCACATAATGTAAACCAATCTTCCTGAACCCTAAAATTGGAAAGGTTGAAGACTAGTGACAAAACTTGTTCATTATTTCCCTGGGTACTCACCATCTGTCCTATCGCTAACACTGCACTCCCCAACACTTCAAGGTATTTCTGCAAACCACACCATTACACCAAAATCCCTTTTAAATCTTTTCCTAGAACCTGAGTTCATGAACAGCTTTTAGTTTAGGAAGTCTTAATGGGAGCCATTTTACCAAGTACTAACCTTGCTTTCTATTGCATGGGATTGTGCAGAATTCAAGATAACCTGACTTATCCCATGGTGGCTGTTTTTGCATGGGTTTATCAGAGCCTGTCTAATTAAAGACAGTTCTATAAATAAAACATCAGGCCTTTTTTATTCTTCCTGTTATTAACCTCATTAAGATAGGATAAGAGCACAGAAAGGTCACAGTATGTGAAAAATTGTGAAGCATTAGATTAGACCCCTTACCCCTTACATGGGAATAAAACCAGTACTTCCCAAATTCCTTTAGGAAACTCAGATGGATGGCTCACTGGGAAATACCCAAGAAACTAGATGAATAACTTCATTCCAGCTTCCTGAACAAGTATATGTCATTTGTTGAAGAATTTTAGGGTGATTTATTTGTCAAGTCTTTGTATAAACCTTCTAGCTATAGCACTGAAACTTCTAAATGAGGGAGCATAGGTCCCTGCAACCTTGGAAACAAAAGACTATTTTTACTTTCCTTGATACAATGCAGTTTTTCCTATCTTAAATCTGCCTATCTCATCATTTTATTTTAAGGTCACTGAGTTTTCAGGTTGCCCTTTGACAGTAGCAAAAGGCACCTGTAAGTTACCAACGCACACAGATTAACCAACCTATTACCTTTCCCCTGACCTGAAAATTGTCTATGTATAACATCACCACCAAACTCAAAGATTTCTAACCTCTATTTTGCTGGTTTTTGTTTTATTTCAGATAAGAGAAGACACTGCTTGCCTTAAAGCCTGACTGGTTTCTTCCAGCCTTAGTAGCTGATGTAAAGAAAGAAAATGCTTCTTCTTACAGTTCTGGACAGTACTCTGCAAGTCATCTTGGAGACAGCAAAGACTGCGGAGCTTTCTGAGAAGAATCTTCCTTCAGCTTTTATATACTCACTCCAAACAAATGTAATAAATTCTGCACAAACACAGATATGTAGAACTCTTACAAGTGACTAGATTTCAGAATCAATAGCAAAAATGCAACCTATTGTGATTTGTGTTTTTAAGCTGCATAGCAGAGGCTGATCAGCAGTGCATTCACAGTCTAGAGGCAAACTCCCTACACAGGCAAATTACAGGACTGGATGGACAGAAGGAGCAACCTCTTCATTTCTGCAGGATTTTCTCTACTGCCAGGTCCAGTTCTATAAAATACAACATTCAAATGGAGGGGGGACTAATCCTATTCCAAGTTACATGTGCCTAATTTCAAAGCTTTATGCCTGAGTGCTATCCACATTCAGATGGACACTGTGTGTTGCTCACTCTTCATATTCACACAGTTTTATTGCTTTGATTCAGTTTACAAAACAGTTTATAAAATGATAGTTTGAGATGGTGTATTCCGGCTTCCTCTAGTAAGGCATCGTCAGTCAGACAACATAAACAGTATAATTTCTTTTTGCCTTTCCTCTTCTAAGTAATCCTGGTTTATAATGGGTTAAAAATCTGCTACTAAGCACTGGCCATTTTAAGGTGTATTCTTCTCCCCTGCTGATTTGCCCTCTGACCTTCTGGGGGCCAGGGTGGCTGCAGACTTCATTTTTACTCTATTTCCTGGTCTCTCTCCTGGCTGTGCACTCAATGCTTCCACAGCAGATTAATGACAGCTAATAATATCTGATATATCTGGACATTGCCACATAATGAGTTGCAGTCCCACTGGGTGCCCGAAGTGTCACTACTAACAAATTCACCAGAGCAGCACGTAATTAGCATGTAAAGGGAGTGATCATGCAGTAAATCTGGAGGGGAAGATGGATAGCCCATGAGGAAAAACTATAAAGGAAAACTACTATTCTTAACACTCATTCGTAAATGTATGTTTCTTGCCATGAATATTTTCTTGATAACAAACTGTGGACAGGTTACCTTTACAGTAACATTATTCCTTCCACGGCTGATAGGCAGAATTTCATTATGCCACTGCTAATGTTACAATATTTCTGCAAAATGTCACCATATGTAAATTAGAAGATGTTAGGGTTTCCGTCTTAGTTTTCTTTCAAGATGCACTGTCCCTTTCTGCTATGGCCTAATTCCCCTTTCTACTAGTTTACAGGCATGCTAACATTGACCCAACCTTGCAAAATAAAATTGGCACTGGAGCATCTTCTTTCTCCAATAGCTAAATAAGAAGGATGAAACTCCACACGTGACGGAGCAAAGATAGGAGAATAGAAATGAGCTTACTTGATGAGGTTTTATCCTCTCAAGTATAACCTATCCTGACACATCAGAATATACCCAATAAAATAAAATGGGATGCATGGACAATGCGAGTTACCTGACCAGATCCAAACATGGATCTCTATCTTGTGACTGGCTGACCATCCCACCCCAAGTGCTGCCTGCAGTTTGGGTATGGGCAAAGAGGCTTTCCCAGGAGGAGGAGGTCGACAAGGAGCAGATGAATTGTCCTGATGGACTGCATTCAGCCTGAAGAGACCTAAATGGGACAACTCTGCTCTAGTTTAAGTCAGTCATTTGTCCTCATTAGAAACCATTGCTCAGCAGTGTTAAAGACTTCATTTCGGTTTGAAGTTGTGTCATTTACAGGCCTTTTGCTTCTTTGACATCTGTGTGGGAACACTTGCATTTACATCTCCAGCTCTGAGGTTTGAGTAATTGACCAAAACGTGGTTAATTCCAAGTGCAAAGGTTCGGGCTTCTTAATTATTATTTTGCTGAACAGAGGCCTTTGCCCCTGAAGGCTTTAGATTTTAAATTGTTCTTGTTCATAAGGCCCTTCTGCCATTTGAGGGGGAAAAAAGTGAACAAGGAAGCCTCATTTTAAACAGCAAATTGAAATCCCAACAAACAAACAAACAAAAGATGCAAGCTATAATAGAGATATTTTACCATGACAAGCAATTACTCAAAGATGTGAAAAATTAATGTTAGTTTAGTTATATAAATGTATATAAATTTGACTAGATTTATATAGCTGTATAAATTTATAAAACCATTATAAACAAATATATAATTTATAATTTTAGTAACTCATAATATATAGTAAGTTACAATAAGTTATCTAAAGATTACAGGTATATAAATTTATATAAATAAATAAAATCATAGTTAGTTCAGCTTAGTTTAATCTCTACAGCCTCCTTCTGCACAGAGAGTGCTTGGCTAGGAGAGCTTTGTGATCCTCAGGCTGAGCAAGCGCCAGCTGAGAGAACCAATTTTATACCCAAGGCAGAAATTACACAGAGCCCAGGTACCAGCCACTGTTTGTGATGCTGGTGAGCACTACTGATAAAGCTCGACACTTTTAAGAATGTGAATGGCTACTTAGCAGTGCAGGGATGCACCCTGGAAACAACAGCAGCTGCTCCTGCCCACAACTGCATTCCTGTTTCTGTCCTTAGCCAAGTGCTCATGAGCCCCACAGATCAGCTCATAAGCTCCAAAAATTTCTGTGGGTTATATCTTTACGGGGTTTCACGCTGGCTTGTGTTCTGCTGAAGAATCGGTTTTTGGAGTCATATAACTTTAGCTTTAAATTCTTTTTTTAAAAAGAAGGTTTCCAAACTGTGTGTATAAACCCTAGGGACTTAAAAACTGTGCAGTTAATTAAAAAGCAAGCATTTAAACAAAAAAAAATCCAGCAAGTTTTCCAACTTAGAAAGGCAATTTAATTGGATTTTAGAAGGAAAATAAAAAGAAAGAAATTAAAAATCTTTAAACTTTCCTGACAAATAACAACTTTAATTTTGAATCCCTGATTCTGTTTCCTTGTCTCTGCAATCCATATGGTAGGTCTCAGAACAATTATTCAAGATTCACCTTTTCACATAATTTCTTTGAATACAAAAAGATCCAAATGAATAAAACAAAACAAAACAAAATAATTAAAACCAAAAATTAAAACAAGGCTTATATTGTTTATCTTGTTTTTAATGAATGAAGGAAACTCACAGCCTATCCAGCTCCCACAGGGGCCTTTTTTTATGCAGTCTTAATGATAATTAACTGACAGTGATTGATGGCTAGTATGGAAGTAATCGTAGATACAACTGCACAATTCCATCCAATTGTCCTTGTTTATTTCTGAATAATATCAAATGAATTATTTGTCCAATTATAATTTCACGCTTAAAGTTCATCAGAAATGCATTTGCCCAATTGTTCTGTCACTTTTCTGACTGGGATTTCATATAGTCAGATTTCATTCTGGTCAGGTTTAAGGAGGGCAACTACTTTTGCCTCGGAAATACACAAAAACATTCATGTACATTTCCATATATTTTGTAGGCAAAAGTATTTCTGCTGGAAAATGGGCCCTGGCACACTGAGGCCATACAGAATTTTTGAATGTGTCCATGTGGAATTATGTTGAAGGGAATATGAGTCTTTTTTAGCTTCATTTCAAAATATTGTTGTTAGCATTGTAGCCATCTCTAGGGGTATTTTTGATATGCACTGAACTGTTTTTCCACAAAATCACCTTTGCTGAGAAACTCCCAGACTCTCACATCCAACTTTGGTCTTGTAGAAACTCACAGCCTCTCATGTCTAGAATGACTACGTGAAATTACTACAAATTATTCTTTATTCTTCAAATCTACTGTTTTGAATAATTTTTGCCATTATGCTGGTCATGTCAGCCTTTAAATTTTGTATATATATCAACTATTTTAAAAGGTTTTGCAGAGGTCTCTTGCTTTACCAGGAAAATGGTCCAATTTGAAATGTGTATGTTACATAGAAGACCTCATGTTTTAAATTTCTTCATCTGACAGGTGAATTCTCTCTAGTATTTTATCACTTCTTGCCTTTAAATGATATTATTTTAACTGCTTTTTTGAAAGACTCTTTCTTTCTTTTAGTGGTTGAAAGAAAAATAAGTTCTTTTTAGACATGCAGCATTCCCTTAACAGCTTCACTGCCCTTTCAGTGTGTCATTACACATAACAAAATGTACACACAATGCATCCCTTGGGAGTTGAAGCTTATCACGGTGCAGTACTTTCAAAGTGAGTGTTTTATACCATTTGGCACCCTGAGGACATGTGAGGTGACACCACTGATCTCTCAGGAGAGACCTCACTGATTTCTTACTGCTCTTGCTGATGAAGAAATTAGTCAATAACTATATTTTGTAAATTCTAGCAGCCTTTTCTTTCCTTCTCTCTCTCCCGAAGACAGAGGCTGTGGTAAAACTGCATCTGCCTGGGCCTCAAGGCATGTTCAGTTCTTGCCTACCTTTATGCCCTCCTTGATGAGAGTAACAAATCAAGTTCAAGCATCCTGTACTGAGGGATCCTTCACTAGCCTGACACTGCTAAGCCCTGACTACTAGGTAAGACTTTCATGGAGGTCTATCAACAAGTCTCAATCATCCATACAGGTTATTGCTCAGGGACAAGGGACAACTCTTTCTGCCCAGGGGCTGCCTGCTGTCACTGAAGCATCCTTTTCCAATACAATCAGTGATCATTTGACACACAGGGGACTTCCAGACTTCCAGGATTATGGCCAATAAACCTTCCCCACTATGAGAAGAACAACCAGTGGCCATGAATCATGCATTTTTCAAGCACTAGAGAAGATGGGAAATACATAAATACCTCCTTATTTTTGAGGAATGCTTTCCTTAAGAGTAAGCTGGGAAGTGTTGGTCTGTGCACAAGAAAACATATCCCTGCCTCATGCAGAAATGACGTAGTCCCACTGCTTCAGAGACAAGTACAAATAGAAAAAAAAATATTGCAAGAAAACTGAAGGTGTTTTGTTGGGTTTTTTTCCATTAACTGAAGGAACAAAGCAGCAACAACAAATGATTTTGTGTCAAAAGAAGCCCTCCTTTAAAGTGACCTGAAATTAAACATTTCCTTGTCACATGTTGTGAGCAAAGTAAGGGACACAAAATCATAGAATGGTTTCGGCTGGAAGGGACCTTAAAGATCATTCAACTTTTTTTCCATAATGAGGAGCAGCACAAATAGGAGAGGCTAAGGGCCTCCACTCCACTTCCCCCCATTTAAAACATTAGAGCAATTCTGACATCTCTGAGCAAATGGGTGACTTGAGTTCAAAACCCATCAGGAAAAGGTAGAAAAGGAACTAAGTTCTTCCAAGTCCTAACCTCTGTGATGCT